>CAJHUC010000140.1:0-17500 GCA_905146915.1 Ostreobium quekettii
GCTTAATGGCCTTCGAGCGCCCGCACCGGTAGCTCTCTCTCACCCCCTGTTGCGCGCTGCCGCGCAACAGTTTTTGCTGTCGCAGCACTTCTAACACCTGTCTTAGGTGTCGTATATGTTCTTCAGCAGTTTGGCTAAGCACCAGGATGTCGTCCAAGTAAACCAGGACGTGTTTGCCGATTCGGTCACCAAATATATGGTGCATTGTCTGCTGAAATATCGCAGGAGCATTCGCAAGTCCAAAGGGAAGTACCTTGAACTCGTACAAGCCCAATGGCATAATGAACGCTGTTTTGGCACAGTCTGCCTTATCGATCCGTAGTTGGTAGTACCCTTGTTGCAAGTCTATGGCCGAAAAGACTTTGGCCCCTTGCAACTGATCCAACAGGGTATCTATCTTTGGGATCGGCCACTTGTTCTTGATAGTGGCTTTGTTCAATGCCCGGTAGTCAATACACATTCGGAGGCTACCATCCGGCTTTGGTACGAAAAGTACAGGGGCCCCGAAGGGGCTACTGCTCTCCGTGATCAGACCTTTTCGCAACAGGTATTCTACCTGGGTTCTGATCTCCTCCATTTCCTTTGGGCTGTACCGGAAAGCAGGTCGCTTAACCGGTTTGGTCCCTTCCTCTAATGGAATGGTCAACGTTACACCCCTATCCAGGGGGAGTCCCTCAGGGAGTTCATCAGGAAACAAATTCTTATACTCCTCTAAGAGGGATGTGATCTGTGCTGGTGAAACAGCATGAGATGGAATCGCCCGAGTGGAAGTGGCCAAAGGGCCTGGTGCATCCCCCTCAGGGAGATCGCCGACCCGGCGAACCAGAACCAAGCGTAAAGGAGAACCACGCTGGTAAGCGCGACGAGCAAAGCCCAACGAACACAACCGGCGTATCCGGCGATCTGGTGAGGAAGGGCGATCAGTGGAGCGAGGAGTACTGCGAAGAGTAATCTCACGACCACGAGAAACCACGCGGATATGACCATGACGATAGTCAATGACACCGGCATGCTCATAGAGCCAATTGTCGCCGAGGATGATGTCATAATCATCAGAGAGGTCTATAACCACGCAGCGGACAGTGTCCTTATACCCTTGAATAGTTAAGGGGACATCCACAACTCCCAAGGATGGGAGAGATGTACCATCCGCTAAGAGAACTTCGTTCTCAACAGGGAAAGGATCTTCCCGCGGAGGAGTGGAGAATTCCGTGGGATCCACAACGCGTCGCGTCGCTCGGGCCAATCGGCACAGGCGATTAAGATGACGTAGCTGTCGATTAGACAGTGCATGTGGAGGGCGTGGCGTTAAGCCTAGCCGCCGACAACATGTGGGGTTGATATAGGCGGTTCCAGTCACGCCCATATCAAAGAGAATGGAAACGGGCTGATGCCCAACCTGACCAGTAAAGGTCAAACGATGGTGGTCTTGTGAGACCCCTCTGATGCGGTGTGCCGCTGAACCCTCTGGGGGTTGGTAATAGACATTCACAGGCCAAGGGATGCCAGGCATCTCCTTGCGATATGGACGATCAGTTTGCGGTTGAGTAAACAACCGTGTACCCTTTGGGTAATGAACAAGGGTGCGCAGCTGGCGCAATCTGGGATCGTCGGTAAACGTTTTCCATGCAGGCAGGAGAATGCATGCACCTACATGTGTAGGGGCTTTTGCTCTTTCAGCAAAATAATGATCCAAGAATGGCGCTGCATTTTGGAAAGGTGGATTAATCCACAGGAATTCGTGCGCGAGCGGTTTCTGAAGGAAACTATCAGCTCGGGAACAATATCGCTCACAAAGTGTGTTATCCCCTTTTGGGTTCGCACATGCATCAAGTGTGAAACGATAAGCAACCAGTGCTTGTATGTGCTGGAAATGCACAGGGTTTAGCATGTGATCAGAACGATCTATTTCACTGTGCAGACCCCTTTGGGTCGTTCCCGGCTGCGCCGGAGTGTGAGACATTTTCATCACACGATTCACAGCATTCTGTGTAGTTTGCACTTTCGGAACAGGAACCACTGGTGCTGCATTCATTCGCACATTCATGGGTGCAGTTCGCAGTTTCACACTTGTGATATTCTGCCTCCGCATTGCCAAACATAGTTTGGTAGAAATTGTGGTGTAAAGCACAGGGGGTAGTGTGTTTCTTTGATTATGGGTATCTGGGAGGTACAATGAATAGTAAAGAATAATCTCATCTCTTAGTAGAGCTTACTAGGAACCCATAGGTTCTTGAATCACTCCATTTGGGTTAGCGGTAGTGGAGATATAGTTACTAGAAGTTACAGTACTTAGGGACGCCTCCACAACCGTACTGGGGGATGAGATACTATCGATACGGTGACGTTGGCTGCATTGTCACGTGATGCGGGGAACGCCAAAGGGTGGCCCCGATGCCCGACCAGTTGTAACTCTTGCTGACCACTTGCCTCCGCGCGGCTGCACCCGCAGGCCGCACCGGCGTCGCGCACCCATTGCGCGCACTGCCGCCCCGCGCCCGGCGAATCGCAGGACTGGGCCCACACTGCGCACCCCGAAGGAACGAGCGCCCCGGACCGCCCGCCGTCATTCGGCGGAGGAGGCCATTCCGGCCGGATTGGGCGCCGCGGCGGGCACATCGCCCGCGGATAGAGCCGACAACCACGCCAGTGGTTTCGGAGCCGGCGGACGTGGAGGACGGAAGCGCGCCACGCGGCGCATGAGAGCCGAGGGGACCCGGCCCGACGGCGGGAGGGCCCCCCATTCGCGAGAGATCCAAGGAGGACGGCCGGCCAGGTGGGCGCCTCGCGGCGCCGCCTGAATCGGCCAGGGGAATCGAACCGGACCGAGTGCCTGGCCCTAAGGAGGGGGGCACAATCTGCTGCTTCTCGCGCCTAACCCGACGGCGGGGAGGCGTTGGCTTGGGATTCCGCGCGCCGAGCCCGACGGCGGGGGGCGCATTCCGCGGGAATTGACCGCCGGATCGGGGAATCGGAGGCCGCCGCTTGCGCGGGGCATCCGGGCCCGGCGGCGGGGGACGTGATCCGCGGACCCGCGCGGTGAATCGGCGGCGGGGGACGCAGGCCGGTGGGTGCCAGGCCCGTGGAGGGGCGCAGTGAGCGGAGTGAACGGGTGGAGGCAGCACCCGGGGTCGCGGGGGTCGACGCAGGCGTGACTGGACCCCTCCGAGTGACGTGACGGGGGGAAGCTGTGGGAATCCGCCCGCGCCGTGTACTGCCGGCGGGGGGGGTCCCGAGTAGCGACCTCCGAGAGGGGGGGCGCTGAGTAGCGACCTGCCAGGGCCTGCAAGTGACCTGTGCCTCGCCCTGTGACTCTGCACCGTGATGGATCCGGGAGGAAGGTGGTTCCCCACTCCAGGGAGCCTACCTGGAAGTTTCTGCTTGCGTCAGGAGCAGCTGAGAGGTCCATAGACCCTCTCGGCTGGTGGATAGCGGTTCTCTACTATGACATTGGAGTAGTTGAGGGGTCTGCACAACCTCTCAACGGGTGGAGAGCGGCTGCCAGCGACTCGACTGGAGTAGCTGGGGGGACTGTTTGCCCCTCAGCAGGTGGAGAGCAGCTTCCTAGAGGACTCGTCTGGAGTAGCTGAGGGGGTTGATTGCCTCTCGGCGGGTGGAGAGCAGTTCCCAGCGACTGGAGCTGACAACCCCTACGTCCGCCCTACCATCTATTGCGGAGTACGACAGCTCCCCAAGAGGCTCAGTAGGGTGCCCGAACACCAGAGCCTGACCTACAGAGGCCAGTAGGGTGCCAGTGCACCAGGCCCAGGGCCCTCCGAACGGGCCAGTGATAGTTTGGGGGCCGTCCCACTCCGTTAGGGCACTTGGCCAGGAGGTCGGGGGGCGAAGGGTTGAAAGTCATGGACTGTACCTGACCAGCCTAGACAACTGTAAAGGGTTACAGGCCCGCCTGGTGGCAACAGTACCTTATCCAAAACAAAGGCTGACCCCAGGTTGAAGCCGGCGGCCGCCCCACAGTTGTTAGGGGGGTGCCAGTAGAAGTGGGTGGATGGGACACAGACCGGCTTGCACCTTACATAACCCCCCAGGCGGCGGTCAGAGGGGGAGCTCTTGGTGCCTATCGCTCCTGACACAGAATGGTAGAAGAGCGGCCTATAGTGCTGTGCAGACACTTCTACTGTTCCTAGTCTAGACCAGTGCCCCCGAGCTGCCATCCGGGCGAGGTGTGGTGGAGGGGCTTCGAGCGGGTCGGGACATAAGGCAGTTGTGTGGCCGTTTCCCGGGAAGTCCTCCCCAGGCAAGGGGGACAGGAAAGGTTCAGTTTCTGATCAACTAGTGGCATTCCCGGGGGTGTGGCAGGGAAGCCTCTCTTTAGAGGGGTGAGTAAAGTACTCTTTGAGTATTCTTAAATTCCCTGTTGCTAACCTAGGAAGAAACTGGTTGTAAAGGGCTGTTCTAGAACTGTTGTGGTGAAGCCACTTGGCACCTTGTTGGTTGGGGAAGTATAGTACCCAACTGACTTGGAGACGTCATTTGGTGGATCCTGGGGCTTCTCTGAGCGCCATCAGGGACTACGCTCTGGGATATACCCAGGGTTGGACCTCCGTGCGGTCAGACTACCGACTACATCAGTATCAGTATCAGCACCATCAGTTCTCAGTCAGTTATCATTCAGTCTTCATCAGTTTTGCCGGGATTATTGGGGATTCTTCCTGCATTCATTATTGTATTCTGCACCTCTGCTGTTTTTGCGTGAGTGAGCAGCTATGGCGGAGAGATGGGATCCATTGGCATTTATGTGGTCGGAGATGGAGGAGGGTATGGGTCCTGAGGCTGCTCTCTCTGTGTCTCACCCTGCAGCAGTGACTTGTGTATCTGTATCCGAGGCAGCTGATGATGCACAGCTATGGCCTCAGTCCCCTCTGCATACTGGTATTTTATCCATGGAGCAGTATGCAGATCGTATCGTATCAGGGGCACAGGCAGGTACCAGTACCCAGCATGACTCGCCAGATATGCGGAGTCAGTGGACATTTTCTCAGCCGCGTACACAGACATTGCCTGACCACACAGCCGTGCCGAGCACATTTCGTATCAGGCCACATGGGCCACCAGTGTGTCCTGGAGAGCACGGACAGGACTGTGTGCCCTCGCCATGCACATTTCGTATCAGGCCACATGGGCCACCAGTGTTTACTGGAGAGCACGGACAGGACTGTGTGTCCTCATCGTTCGCAGTTCATATCCGGCCACGTGAGCCACCAGTGTTTACTGGAGAGCGAGGACAGGACTTTGTGTCATGGCTCAGTACGGTGGATGATTATTTGGATGCAGTGGCATGTACTGAGCAGCAGGCAATCGTCTATGTTATATTGTTGCTGGCAGGTGATGCACGAGTTTGGTGGGACGCAGAGTGTATCTCACGTGGAAATAAAAGGCCAGAGTCACTTGAGGAGTTGAAGAGGATGTTGAGGGCGCAGTTTGATACCCCTATCAGGGAGAGTCGCGCCAGGACCAAGCTCCTCAAGTTGTCACAGAAAAAGGGGGAAAATTCGTGTACATACATGGCACGAACAAAATCCTTGCTATACAGGGTCCATGGAGTCGATGAGAAAACGGCCTTGCACGCATGGATTCATGGATTACGGGAACCTTTTCGTTTTGAGGTTCTCAAGGCTGCCCCCAAGACTCTAGCCGAGGCAGAAATTTTGGTCGCATGCATGGAAGATGTGTTCAGTGGCAAGGCTGACAGCGACCAACAGAGGAAGAAAAGCAGACGAAGGAAAAATGCAGGAAAAGATGGCAGAATTGTGAGGAGAAAAGATCAAACTCCACGACATCACCATGTAGACGGATCTCATAGCGGGTATGGGCAAGCTGGAAGACCACATCCCTCTCTATCGACTGGTCTACATTTCCACCCGGGATACCAGTCTAGAGAGTCTGGCCAGAGTGGATGTGGGAGATTTCAGAGGAAGCCCAGGGTGGCTGTAATGGCCACCAGCAAAGCATTACGGACTATGGCCGATCGGATGGATCGGGAGGCGGAACAGCAATCCGCCGTGTTGGATGGATGCTTCCCAACAGTTGTGGCAGGGAGACTATCTTGCCCCCGCTCCGGCCAGTCAGGAAAGCGTCTGGGACGTCTAGTTCAAGCCTGCCAGAGAGCTTGGACAATTTGTGCAGTGTACCCTAGTAAGTGGCAACAAAAGCATCAACAGAAGTCAAAGAAGTGGAGGCACGGGGTGGAACGGAGGCGTCAACGCCGCAAACGCCATACTGAGGGGAAAGTAGCTTCAGGGAAAGCACAGAATGTTGGGGTGCCTAAAAAGGCAGATGAGTTCCTGTCAGACATGGCGGGAGCCCCCAAGTGCTGGATTCAGAGGAGTGAAGCTCCTGTAGCACCCAATGCTGCGAGCGGATCAGGCTCGGGGTCTACAGGCAAGGATCACTTGCTCCTGATTGTGAGAGCAGTGATAAATGACACACGTGTGTCTGCACTGGTGGATTCGGGTGCCACTCGCTCTTTTGTGAGTGAGCAGTTAAAAACTCGCCCACCATTGGATTTCATAGGTGCATACTCCTCATTGGAGTTAGCCAACGGCGATACCATAGTGTCGACCGGCATTGCACCTGATGTGCTGGTATGTATCGGACGTACGGCCAGCAGGGTGTCTTTTACTGCGGTGCCTATGATGGAGGGCATCCAGGTCATTCTCGGTCGAGATTGGTTGGACACAGTCAACCCGTTGATCGATTGGAGAACGAATTCCTTGGTACTCAGACACGGTGATGGATTGGAGGTGGTACAAGGAATTAAGGCACCTGACGTTGCTTCGTGTAACATCGTTGACCGTGGGTTGTCTGGTCTTCAGCACACTTTCCACTCTCTCGGAAAGGATGCCTCCAACCCCAATATTATGAGGGGTGATTCATACGCTCAGTTGTGTTCCCCATCGTTTTGGGAACCCCTTTCATCGGTGCGCGAGTGGTCACACATGCCGGATCGTCGTATATCGACCGGTCATGACTCACCGAGGGCGGTTGAGTCTCCCCAGGGGGGGGTACCTTCAATTTTGCCAAATGATACCTCAAATACTCTGGAAAAATCCAAAGGCGTGCATAGGAAGAAGGTCAAGGTGGCTGGACGTGTCGTCAGCCAACCTGTACGCCCTAAAATCGATTTCATCTCTATGCGCCAAGCGGCAAAGAGGGCAAACAAAAGCGACCTTCCGATGTTACTGTGTCTTTTGCGGCCTACAGTTCCGCCAAAGGAGAAAACGAAAAAGAGCAAGGCCAAGGCTGGTGTAGCAAAGGGCCAAACTGAGGGAGAGAGGCGCCGGGTTATGAAGGAAACCGGGCCTGTAAAAACCGAGGTACCGATCGCGGAAGTGATTCATAAAAAAGTGCACGAAGCCGAACCAGCTGTCCGGGATGAACTGAAAGGAATCTTGGAGGAGTATAAAGATGTATTCCCGGACAAGCTACCCTATGGACCACCACCCAAGAGAATAGTGGACCATGAGATTGAGACGGCATCAGGAGAACCACCACCTCACAAAAGCCCATACAGGCTGAGTGTGGCTGAGTTGGATGAGCTCAAATGCCAGATTAACAATCTCCTTGACCAGGGGTGGATTCGGCCCAGCACAAGCCCGTATGGAGCACCAGTGCTATTCATTCCAAAGAAGGATGGCAAGTGGCGGCTCTGCATCGATTATCGGGCCTTGAATAAAATCACTACCAAGAACCGGTATCCTCTCCCGAAAGTGGATGAACTCATGGATCGCCTCCACGGAGCGCAGTACTTTACCAAAATCGATTTAGCCTCAGGATATCACCAGATACGGGTGAAGGAGGCTGATATCCACAAAACTGCCTTCGTGTCGAGATACGGTTCTTTTGAGTATACGGTCATGCCCTTTGGGCTATGCAATGTGCCGGCCACATTTCAGCGCATTATGAACCATCTACTCAGAGATGGCCTTGACGATTTTGTGCTTGTATTCCTGGACGACATCTTGATATATAGTCGTACCAAGGAAGAGCATTTGCAGCACATAAAGGCGGTACTGGACAGACTTCGGTCGGAGAAGTTTTTCGGGCGACTCCCAAAGTGCGACTTCTTCCGAACTGAAGTAGAGTACCTTGGCTTTGACGTTGGGAAGGACGGAATCAAGCCGTCACTGTCAAAGGTCAAGGCTATTCTGGATTGGCCGACGCCGGAGACCGTCACAGACGTAAGGTCTTTCTTGGGGCTCTGCAGTTTTTACAGAAAATTCATCCGATGGTTTAGTGAGATCGCAGCCCCAATGACGGATCTCACAAAGAAGAATGTACCTTGGGTCTGGGGTGACCAAGAGGAAAAAGCGTTCAACGGGCTTAAGAAGGCCATGGTCACCGCCCCGGTTCTCCAGCTACCCGACTTTGAGAAGGAATTCACCGTCACCACAGATGCATCAGAGGTGTCGGTTGGTGCAATCTTGCAGCAGGATTTTGGCTCCGGATTACAGCCAATCTGCTATGAGAGCAGGAAGCTAAACCCTGCTGAAACAAGATACAGTGCATACGAGCGGGAGCTGTTGGGGATTGTGTGGGCCATGGGGAAGTGGCGGCACTACCTTGCCAGTCGTCACTTCACCGTCCAGACCGACCATGACTCATTAAAGAACCTGGCCAATCAGCCTTCAGTGAACAGGCGGATTTGGAAGTGGGTTCAGGTTCTTCAGGGATACGATTGTGACCTGGTCCATATACCAGGGAAGAAAAACCCCGCAGACTTCCTCTCACGCAGAAGTCTAAGGGACGTGAAGGAGATGGTCCACGTCCGAGAGGAAGAAGAGTCATTGGTCAAAAGGTTGTTACTTGGAGAGGACAAGTCTGACGACGGGATCCAACGTAAATTGGATCAAGTTTTTGCAAAGAGCAGACCGGAGGTGACCCAAGCCGCGGGTCAAGAGGACGAGTTGGGACCTTCACTTTTTGTCGCCAGGTCCCGCATTTCATTGGCGAGGAACATGAGAGAGGGGATCAAAAAGGGTATTCAAGAGGATACACGCTGGGCAGATATCATTTCCCAGCTGGAATCTGCCCAGGACAATGCGTTGACAATTGGAGATCGATCCTTCCGGATTACAGGAGGATTGTTGGAGTTGAGAGACAGCGGTAAAACCGGGAAGACACAGTGGCGGCTGGTGGTGCCAGATGTTCCAGATATCAAGAAGCAGATCATGAGGGAACTACACGAGGTCCCTTATTCAGGACATCTGGGCTACCATAAAACATTAAAAAACATCCAGAAGACCTTCTACTGGCCTGAGCACACCCTGGATATTCGGGACTTTGTGATGGGGTGCCCAGTTTGCCAGCAGGAGAAGGCTGTCCACCGTGTCCCCGCTGGACTGTTGCAGCCATTAAAACTCCCAGAACAGAAGTGGGCCGACGTCAGCTTGGATTTCATCATGGGTCTACCAAAGTCAGAGACTGGGAACGACGGGATACTCACAGTGGTAGATCGGGCAACGAAGATGGTGCATCTGGCGCCTGTCAAGCAGACTATCACAGCTGCTGATACAGCCCGACTCTACTGGAGCACTGTGGGAAAGTTGCATGGAATCCCTCGTTCTGTTGTGAGTGATCGAGACCCACGCTTTGTGTCCAAGTTCTGGCGCGAGCTGTGGAGCATTTTGGGGAGTTCATTGAGAATGTCCAGCGCCTACCACCCACAGACAGATGGCCAAATAGAGGCGATGAACAGGGTGGTAGAGATGGTTTTGCGCTGCACTCTACACGCCGGGCAGGATGGATCGAGCTGGGAGCGGCTGTTGTCCACCGTCGAGTTTGTGATCAACAACAGCCCAACGCAGGCGACCGGGTACACGCCGTTTTACTTGAACTACGGCTTCCATCCGTGTACTCCGGCAGACCTTATCCGCGATAGTGACTCTACTCTCATTGAGGGAGTCAACCAATTCGTAGAGCGGATGAAGAGGAATTTCTCAACGGCGGTTAAATTTCTGAACTGGGCTCAAGATCGCATGAAGGCACAAGCCGACCAGAAGAGAAGGGAACAGCGGTTTAGTAGTGGGGATCAGGTGCTTCTCTCAACAGAGCACCTCAACTTGAAGAATGCACCGATCCGTAAGCTGAAGAAGAGGTTCGTTGGCCCATTCTTCATTGTCCGTCGGGTGGGACAGGTGGCCTACGAACTTGATCTTCCGAGTACGTGGAAGATACACAATGTGTTCCACGTCAACTTGTTGCATCCTTTCAGAACCAGTTCATGGACGCAACCCACTACATCTGGTCAGGTGGAGGAGATCGAGCCTGAGGATGATGAGCCATACGACGTTGAGAGATTACTGCGTTGGCGGTGGACCGGTCCCAGTACCAAGCGGCGGAAGGAGTACTTGGTCCTTTGGAAGGACTATTCATTGGATGATGCCACTTGGACTCCTGAGGAGAACTTTACATACCAGGAGGAGCTCAAGAAAATGATCAAGAGGGACAGACCAGTAGAGGACAATTAAGGCCACTGGTTAGCCTGACGTTTCGAGGGCGAAACTACCCCCAGGGGGGAGTACTGTGGTGTAAAGCACAGGGGGTAGTGTGTTTCTTGGATTATGGGTATCTGGGAGGTACAATGAATAGTAAAGAACAATCTCATCTCTTAGTAGAGCTTACTAGGAACCCATAGGTTCTTGAATCACTCCATTTGGGTTAGCGGTAGTGGAGATATAGTTACTAGAAGTTACAGTACTTAGGGATGCCTCCACAACCGTACTGGGGGATGAGATACTATCGATACGGTGACGTTGGCTGCATTGTCACGTGATGCGGGGCACGCCAAAGGGTGGCCCCGATGCCCGACCAGTTGTAACTCTTGCTGACCACTTGCCTCCGCGCGGCTGCACCCGCAGGCTGCACCGGCGTCGCGCACCCATTGCGCGCACTGCCGCCCCGCGCCCGGCGAATCGCAGGACTGGGCCCACACTGCGCACCCCGAAGGAACGAGCGCCCCGGACCGCCCGCCGTCATTCGGCGGAGGAGGCCATTCCGGCCGGATTGGGCGCCGCGGCGGGCACATCGCCCGCGGATAGAGCCGACAACCACGCCAGAAATTCTGCATGCAGATGGCCGCGTTCGAGCGGGACTCACCGGCATTTGCGGGAGTATTCCATGCCCTTCGCATTCTCCATGATGGCCTGCTGAAAAGGGCTTAAAACATCTAAAGCAGCGGCCGGCCCTTTTCAGCACTTCTACCATAGTGGCACGTAATTGCGCACTGTTGGTGACCATCTTGCCCTCCAGCGGGTCGCGGATTTCGGCCAGTGGCTCGTATTCCCGCTCCTTCTGGGGTGCCTGCAGATTCATTGTTTCAACAGCACGAGAACTTTTGTAAGTCATGCCTCCCTGACCTCTCGGCCTGTTATTCAAATCTGGTTTGCCACGACGATCCACTTTCAGTGCGTGGTATTTTTGAATAACTCGATTAGGAGCAAGACGATTACTCGTGTGCGGTGTGCCATTCCGGCTTTCATTTTGACGAGAGCCATATGCCTTATATTCTTGGTCATATGTTGGTCCCACTTTATACAAATGTGCCCTCAGGCTGGCATAAGTGGTCCATTGCTCATCATCTTTATTCAAGAGACATTTCCTCTTGATGTCTGGACGAAGTCCGGTATACAATGCATGCAACTTGGAAAAATCATCAAGTTCGTTTTCACACTTGAGAAACATTTGTTCCAAGAGCTGCATGTATTTGATCGTATCGGGACCCGAGGTCCCTGCCTTTGTAAAGGCTGCTATTTCCGACCGAATTTCGAAGTCGGAACATTTATGATCATAGAGTGTCTCCATGCCATATTTAAACTGTTCCCATGACAGTTGGAAGTCTGGCTGCAAGAGCACTTTTGCATCAATTGTTATCCCCCATATGTGTCCCAACTAGGCTAGTAGGCCGTGCTTCACTGACTCTTCAAGAGTATTCAGTGCTATCCATCCCCATTGTGTCCGGGGTGCCATAGTGGTTTTGAAATACATAATGATTTCCTGCAACCACTTGGTTAAGGCTTGTTTGTCTTCATTCCATTTAGGGGGTTTCATGCCCTGACTGTTCATCTTAGGCATGTTCATACTCACCTGAGCTTCCCTTCTGGGTTGATAATACACTGGCGCATAAGGAATTTCTTGCGCCGCTGCCAAATAGGCTTGTCCGGTGTACCCCGGTCCTAGGGGATCATACCCCTCTGGAGGCGGGGGAGGCCCCATGTCCGCCCGATGTGGTTCAACAACCTCGCCTTCTTCTATCCCAAATAGGAGTTCCTCATATGGAGGCTCCTGGGTTTGGAAGTGGCTGGGCGGATGATCGTATACCCTATCGTAACCTCCCGATCCCTCAGGATGGGGTGTTCCACCGTATACGAGCGCTGGGAACTCCTCTTGCCTTGGGGCGATCTCCGCCTGTGGGGCTCTTCCGGACTGATGTGCCCTCCCGGGCTGCGCCGTCATTCCCGGCTGTGTTGCCATCCCTGGTTGTGTGGCCATCCCTGGCTGATAATACTGAACTGGCGGGTACCTAGCAGGCTCCGGCGCAAATGGAGACATCTCCTGCAGCCTCTGAATCTTCTGCTGCGTCGTTTGCACTGGAGGCTGTGTCACCCGCTGTCCAGCCTGCCCCATCGTATAAGGCCTCACCGGTTGTCTTGGCACCAATTCAGGCTGAGCCACTGGACGAACCGGTCTGGAGGGACCTGCTTGCATCGATGGTCCCAGGGGCGTTTGAACTGGTCCCTCTTCGGGGACTTTGCGGCCAGTTCTTTGGATGGCCTGCCACTCCGTGGCTACTTCATGACCCTCTGGCATGTATATGCCCAGTTCCGACTGCTGAGCATCAAAGAGGCCTTGCAATTTCACTGGTATACGTTGGAGGGCATCCCGTGGGACTTGTGCACGATAGGGGGCATGGCCCCCTCGGGGGTGATAATACCCCTTAAAGTACACCCCCCCATGAGGGTCATGGAATGCACCCAAAGTATCCCAGAATCCCCTCCTGTCCTGAATGATAGGGGTATGTATTACTGGGGCTGATCTGGGAACTTCGTGCGGCACCTTGGCCTGACCACGTTGTTCTGCCACCTTTTGTTGGGCACGGCGCTCCTTGTAGCCAGGTCCCGGCAGCGCCGGTTTGTAATGAAGCTCCTGCCGTCCTTTTGAGGCTTGCTTCGATTCTTGAAGTTGCAGATATGCTGCATAGTCTTCATCCCCCATCAAGGAACGAAGCTGCGCAGCTTTCTCTGCATCCACCTTTGCTTGCTGCAAAGCGGCTTCCTGCTTCTGCAGGACCTTATAGGTCTCCCGTCTTTCCCGGGGAATTGGACTAGCAAGTTCACCTGCTGAACCAAGATGCACAATCTCATCGTTACCAGCAGAATCACCAACTTCTGCACGGTTACGCATCTGTGTATTCTTCAGAGGTTTCAGCAAGGGCGATTCAACAGGAATGTTACCTGTGGCTGGCCTTTGTAGGCTTTTGGATCTCTCCTTAGCCTTATCAGGCTGATCTCTCGCCTTCATAGGCGGGTCTTTCTCCTCTACAGGCGAATCCTTCGCCTTTGCCTTTCCAGGCTGGGACTCCTTCCCTGGCGTCTTCTCTGCCTTGGGGCCGCTGGTCACCACAACCGATGGCGACGCCTGCTCCGGTTGGGTGGAGACAAAGCGGGCAGGGTGGTTCACACCACTGTCACTGCCGCTACTGTCCTGCTGATCGGCCCAGCGTTTGGAGGTCCCCTCCTTCATAGCAATTCGGGCGAAGGCCTTGGCCTGCTCAGCCGGATCCAGCTCATCGGCCAGCGGCGTAACCTCTAGGCGTTGCGCCTTTTGGCTGCCTCCTGTGGAGAAAAATCGCTTGATCTCAGCCTTGCGCTGGCGTTTGTGAGCTTGTTTACGCTCATACTTTTCGGGATTCAATTGACGATCCCGCTCACGTCATAGCGCTTTCAACTCTCTCCACTGTTTGGCCTTTCTGGCCTTTTGCTCATCCAGTTTCTTGGCACGAGCAAACCGATCTCGGTTCCGAATGCGTCGTCTCTCCTTCTCCATTCTGTGCACTTGTGCGTGGGTGGACATGTCTCCCGGCATTGGAGATGCACAAGAAGAGAACGACAACTCCGAGATCTCCTCCCACCGTTCGTGGGGATCGTTGGGGTCCGGTCTCTCTGGACTCCCCTCGCTCAAATCCCATGGTTCCGGGATATGCCTGAGTGCAAAGGCCATCTTTTCTGGCCAATTTGGGTCCTCTTTGGCAATCTGATCTGCCATTCCAGGACCATACCACCTTTGTGTTCTAACCAGTCTGGCGGTGGTTAGCCTTTCTCCAAACTGGTCGGCGGCCATCCGCCATCCCTCGTCAAGCTCATCGACGAGATCGCTGTGGAACTTTGTCCACATTGCACGGCACGGTGGTTGCCGGCTATATGGATCTCGAGTGTCTGGAACGAACTCCAGCACCCTTGAGCTTTCACCAGGCCCCCACTCTGGCAACGCAGGCCTCCGAGGGCTTCAGTTATGGCCTCCCGGCCTTGGCGGACTTTTTCCCCATATTGCTTGAGCGCTTTCTGTGAGCGACTCATCTCCCGTCCTGTCCGATCCACTAGGTGTTCTAATGTGCACCTGGGATTTGAGCCGCAGCTCCGGGATCTTGACCTTCCGGCCTTTTACTTTCTCAAAGTGCCCTAAGGCTTTGGCCTCCCGGCCTTTGTATGGCGATTCCTCGCGTCCCATCAGCCGCTCACCTGGCGATGGGCTCTTCCGCTTTGGCCGCTGTCTACCGGCAACCTTCCAGTCACCCTCGGCTTCTGGAATGGTTGGCATGGGTAGTTCCGACGGGCTTGGGGCCCTCACGACCTTTGCCGCCTGTTGGGCGCTCCTCTCTTCTGCCTCCTGGGCCCGCTGCTTTTGCTTCAGGAGGCGGTCGCTCAACGCCTTGACTTGGTCTTCGGCGGAGGTTTTGGCTTCTTGTGCCTCGCGGCTTTGCTGCTTCGCCTTCTTCATAGCCACCTCCTTTTCCCGAGCTTCTTTCTTGGCTTTGTTGACGGCGATTTCCAGCGAGGCAATTCTCTCTGCGGTGTCTTCGTCCCGCTTCTCCCTCGCCTTCTTGGCAGCAGCATCCGCCACTTGTTCCAAGAGCTCCATGATACCAGGGGTCTGTAGCAGCGCCGCCATGGTCCCCTGTTCTTGCTCTTGTTTCTTCTCCGCCGCCGGTGGGGCACTCGCTTCCCCCATTGGTTCATCTTCCTCTGCGGGTGGCGGAGTGGCTGTGGAGGGTTCAGCCGTGTCCTCCCGGACTGTTTCACCTCCGTGCCCATCCCGGGCTTTAACTTCACCAACCGAAGTCGGTGTCCCCTCGCGGGGTGTGTCAACCTCTCCCGACGTGTCGGGGGTGCCCTTGCGGGCAGAACTGTCTGATTCCTCGGCCTCCATGGTGGAGGCCGGGGAGGGAGCCCGTTGCTCCGCGCTTGCGCGTCCACCCAGGCGGAAGTGTGGTAGCCACCCTCAGGTGGCTCCGAAACCAAATGATACGAAAAGACTATGGGTGTGGGGTCCCTGCCCTCTTTGAGCCGCGGACCCGCCTCGCCGGGGACCTAGGCGGGACCACCCCTCCTACTCCCATATCCATATAAGTATAATGGTTATTGTAGGACAAGGAATATAATACGATCTTGGGCAGGGCGTCCCCCACACCAAGGGCCAGTAGTAGGGCGTCCCCCACATCAGGCCGGTGCGCGTAACACCCCAGTGCTGACTGCTGAGCATCAAAGAGGCCACGCAGTTTCACTGGTATACGTTGGAGGGCGTCCCTTGGGACTTGTGCACGATAGGGGGCATGGCCCCCACGGGGGTGATAATACCCCTTAAAGTACACCCCCCCATGAGGGTCATGGAATGCACCCAGTGTATCCCAGAATCCCCTCCTGTCCTGAATGACAGGTATGTATTACTGGGGATGAACTGGGAACTTCGTGCAGCACCTTTGCCCGACCACGTTGTTCTGCCGCCATTTGTTGGGCACGGCGTTCCTGGTAGCCAGGTCCCGGCTGCGCCGGTTTGCAATGAAGCTCCTGCCGTCCCTTTGAGGCCTGCTTTGATTCTTGAAGTTGCATATATGTTGCATAGTCTTCATCTCCCATCAGGGAACGAAGCTGTGCAACTTTCTCTGCATCCGCTTTTGCTTGCTGCAAAGCGGTTTCCTGCCTCTGTAGGACCTCATAGGTCTCCCTTCTTTCCGGGGGAATGGAACCGGCAGGTTCGCCTGCTGAACCGAGATACACAACATCGTCGTTACCAGCAGAATTAACGATTTCTGCATGGGTACGCAATTTGGTGCTCTCAACAGGTTTCAGCAAAGGCAATTCAACAGAAATATCACCTGTGGTTGGCCTTCGCGGGCCTTGGGATCTCTCCTTAGCCTTTTCAGGCTGATCTCTCGCCTTCATAGGCGGGTCTTTCTCCTCCGCTGGTGATTCCTTCGCCTTTGCCTTTTCAGGCTGAGACTCCTTCCCTGGCGACTTCTCCACCTTGGGAACGCTGGTCTCCACAACCGATGGCGATGCCTGTTCTGGTTGGGTGGGGACAAAGCGTGCAGGGCGGTTTACACCGCTATCGCTGCCGCTATTGTCCTGCTGATCTGCCCAGCGTTTGGAGGTCCCCTCCTTCTTGGCCATACGGGCGAAGGCCTTGGCCTACTCGGCCGGGTCCAGCTCATCGGCCGGTGGCTTAACCTCTAGGCGCTGCGCCTTTTGGCTGCCTCCTGCGGAGAAAAACCGCTTGATTTCAGCCTTACGTTGGCGTTTATGAGCTCGTTTATGCTCATATTTGTCGGGATTCAATTGACGATCCCGTTCACGCCTCAGCGCTCTCAGCTCTCTCTGCTGGTCGGCCTTTCTGGCCTTTTGCTCATCCAACTTCTTGGCACGAGCAAACCGATCTCGGTTACGAATTCGTCGTCTCTCTTTCTCCATTCTATGAACTTGTGCATGGGTGGACATATCCCCCGGCATTGGAGATGCACAAGACGAGAACGACAATTCCGAGATCTCCTCCCACCGCTCATGGGGATCATTGGGGTCCGGTCTCTCTGGACTCCCCTCGCTCACATCCCATGGTTTTGGGATATGTCTGAGCGCAAAGGCCATCTTTTCTGGCCATTGCGGGTCCTCTTTGGCAATCTGATCTGCCATTCCAGGACCGTACCACCTTTGTATTCTCACCAACCTGGCGGTGGTTAACCTTTCTCCAAACTGTTCGGCGGCCATCTGCCACCCTTCGTCAAGCTCATTGACGAGGTCACTGTGGAACTTTGTCCACATTGCACGGCACGGTGGTTGCCGGCTGTACGGATCTCGAGTGTCTAGAACGAATTCCAGCACCCTTGAGCTTTCACCAGGCCCCCATTCCGGCAACGCAGGCCTCCGGGGGCTCCAGTTGTGACCTTCCGGCCTTGGCGGACTTTTTCCGCATACAGCTTGAGCGCTTTCTG
>CAJHUC010000140.1:22500-25895 GCA_905146915.1 Ostreobium quekettii
GATCCCCCGCTGCTTTTTCCCGGCCAACCCATGGCCGGTACTCCTTGCAAATGCTAGACTACTGTTATTAGCACACCTTAGACCCCACGACAGTCCCCCGCTACTTTTTCCCGGCCAACCCACAGCTGGTACTCCTTGCTATACTGGAGGCGCAACCTGCCATGCGCTAGAGCACACATGAACACCTGCCAACACCCATAGTCCTAAAATGATCGCCCGTTGCGGTAACGAATGGCTAGTAATCCTTTGCCAAATAGACACATTCACTCGCAACAACTATAACAAAATTTGTTATGGTACGTCATGTGATGCCTTGGATTTTGATGTGGTCTTTGATAAAGTTTTGGACGCTAACTTCCTGCGCCTAGTTGGACACCTCGATATCCTGGTGCGTGCTCCCATGCTCCCTTTATGCTTCTTTTTCTCTGCATGGCAGTCTTCCCACCCTTAGCACTACATGTACTATCCCACCAATGACCCTCTGTAGCCAGGCTAGCAACAATGGCTTTTTCCCAGCCAAGGCATGGCCGGTATTCCAGCCGAGCAGAACAACACCCTCCACCCCGCCCTGACATGATCTCGGACAAGCAGCCGCCGCCCATGGACACCCCAAGCCCCGGCAACCGTGGCTTTTTCCCAGCCAGACCACAGCTAGTACTCAAGCTGAGCCAAACAGCAATCCCCGCCCCGCAACAGCCACCCGTGCATATTGTGAACCCAGCAACAATGGCTTTTTGCCAGCCAGGCCATGGCCGGTACTCCAGCCGAGCAGAACAGCAATCCGCCCCACCCTGACACGATCTTGGACAAGCAGCAGCCACCCATGCACACTACAAACCCGACAATAGTGGCTTTTTCCCAGCCAGGCCATGGCCGGTACTCCAGCTTGGCGAGCGGCAACCCCACATACATACGACATGATCTTGGACAAGCAGCAGCCACCCATGCACACTGCAAATCTGGCAACATGGTTTTTTCCTAGCCAGGCCATGGCCAGTACTCCAGCCGAGTAGAACAGCAATCCCCCCCCCTGCCCTGCCCTGACACGATCTCAGACAAGTAGCAGCCACCCATGCACACTACAAACTCGGCAACAGTAGCCTTTTCCCAGCCAGGCCACGGCCGGTACTCCAGCCGAGCAAAACAGCAATCCCCCCCTGCCCCCCCGCCCCCCCCTGACACGATCTCGGACAAGCAGCAGCCGCCCATGGACACCGCGAGCCCTGGCAATAGCGGCTTTTCCCGGCCAAACCACGGCCGGTACTTCAGTAGAGCAAAACAACAATTCCCTGGCCCCACCCCGACACGATCTTGGAGAAGCAACAACCGCCCATGCACACCACGAGCCCAACAACACTGGCTTTTTCCTGGCAAGCCGCAGCCGGTACTCCACCCGAGCATAACAGCAACCCCCCGCCCCGCCCCGACATGATCTCGGAGAAGCAACAACTACCCATGCACACCACGATCCTAGCGACACTTGTTTTTTCCCGGCCAAGCCACGGCCTTTACTCCAGCCAAGCAGAACGGCAGCCCCCCGCCCCACCCCAACATGATCTCGGAGAAGCAACAACCGCCCATGCACACCACAAGCTCAGCAACACTGACTTTTTCCTGGCCAAGCCGCGGCCGGTACTCCAGCCAAGCAGAAAACCAATTCCCCGGCCCCACCCCGACACGATCTCAGAGAAGCAACAACCGCCCATGCACACCATGATCCTAGCGACACTTGTTTTTTCCCGGCCAAGCCATGGCCTTTACTCCAGCCAAGCAGAACGGCAGCCCCCCGCCCCACCCCAACATGATCTCGGAGAAGCAACAACCGCCCATGCACACCACAAGCTCAGCAACACTGACTTTTTCCCGGCCAAGCCGCGGCCGGTACTCCAGCCAAGCATAACAGCAACCCCCCGCCCCACCCTGCCATCACCACTCACCTAAGGGCACCGACGCCATGGGGGCAATTGGCGGCGGGCGGGCCCGACGCAATATTTCACATGCCCCAGGGGCATCACATCACATGCCAACCAATCAAATGTACTGGGCTTAGGAACGCTTTGGGCGTACATTCTGCCTACGTGACGGACAACAACGATTTGAAGGGGCACATGGATATTCCACGGGGGCGAGCAGTGTGCACTGCTGAATCCATCAAAGACCCAGGCAATCGCACCCCACGTCCGCCATACATACAGAATTTCTGTACTGGGGTTCAACGTGTTTGAAAAGTCTGTATTGATCCGTGAACGTTGATGGAATTCTGTCGACCTCTGTGGTCCAGTCAATAGTTCCGTTACGGGGGGCCTGTCATCCGTGGGCTGCAGTGCGGAATTTGTAATACATGGTTCCATTCTGGAAGGTTGTGTGGATTTTTTTAGACATCTATGCTGACGTCAGTATAGCTCCGCCCATTTCTGTTAGACACTTTTTCTCTCTATGGCCCGCTCACAGATTCCGTTGACTGTACGGAATTTTAACGAAGCCAACCAAATTCTGTTGTGGATGGACAGAAGGGACCACCTCTATAGGTGAGGTGGCGCATCCTTAGCTGTCCACTTACATATCTATTTGTCCATTTTCATTCTTGCTAAACCCATTGGCGAAATCTAGAACAGGGTTGAAGGTATGTTTTTTTGTGTGTGTAGGGGGTCGTTGGTAGGATGGTACATGCAGCGCCAAGGGTGGGAAGACCGCCGCGCAAGGAAAAGGAAGCATAGAGGGAGCATGGCAGCACACACCATGATATTGAAGTGTCCAACTGGGCGTAGGAAGCTAGCGTCAAAGTCCAAGACGTCATCGAAGACCACACCAAAGTCCAAGGCATCACATGATGTACCATGACAAATTTGTTTATAATTGTTGCGAGTGAATGTGTGCATTTGGCAAAGGATTACTAGCAATTCATTACCGTAGCAGGCGATCATCTTAGAACTATGGGTGTTGGCAAGTGTTCATGTATGCTCTAGCGCATGGCGGGTTGTGCCTCTAGTCTAGCAAGGAGTACCGGCCGTGGGATAGCCAGAAAAAAAGCAACGGGGGATTACCGTGGGGCCCAGGGTGTGTTAATAACAATAGTCTAGCGTTTGCAAGGGATGGCCGGGAAAGAATAGTGGGTTGCGTCCCCTATCTGGCAAGGAGTACTGGCCGAGGCAGCATTTATTTATATCTATTTATTCATGTGTATTTAATTAACGGCCTTTCGTGCAAAATGTCGGTAAGGTCCGAAACGGCGCACTTGTGCGCAACATCGCAAATACGTGCGTTTATGGGCAAAATGGTTGTGCTCAAAAACAGCCGTCGAAAATTGGGAAATTTGTGTGCAACATCGCCATTTCCGAGAGCGCCCACAACAACCCCCCTGCGCTTTACATGACCAGCACTACAACACGGTTACA
>CAJHUC010000141.1:0-10848 GCA_905146915.1 Ostreobium quekettii
CAGTAGAAGTGGGTAGACGGGACACGGACCGGCTTGCACCTTATATAGCCCCCCAGGCGGCGGTCAGAGGGGGAGTTCTTGGTGCCTATCGCTCGCGACACAGGACGGTAGAAGAGCGGCCTATAGTGCTGCGCAGACACTTCTACTGTTCCTAGCCTAGACCAGTGCCCCCGAGCTGCCATCCGGGCGAGGTGTGGCGGAGGGGCTTCGAGCGGGTCGGGACGTGAGGCAGTTGTGTGGCCGTTCCCCGGGAAGTCCTCCCCAGGCAAGGGGGACAGGGAAGGTTCAGTTTCTGATCAATCGGTGGCATTCCCGGGGGTGTGGCGGGGAAGCCTCTCTTTTGAGGGGTGAGTAAAATACTCTTTGAGTATTCTTAAATTCCCTGTTGCTAACCTAGGAAGAAACTGGTTGTAAAGGGCTGTTCTGGAACTGTTGTGGTGAAGCCATTTGGCACCTTGTTGGTTGGGGAAGTATAGTACCCACTGACTTGGAGACGTTATTTGGTGGATCCTGGGGCTTCTCTGAGCGATATCAGGGACTACGCTCTGGGATATACACAGAGTTGGACCTCCGTGCGGTCAAACTACCGACTACATCAGTATCAGCACCAGTATCATCAGTCAGTCTTCATCAGTTTTGCCGGGATTTTTGGGGATTCATCCTGCATTCGGTATTTCATTCTGCATTCTGCTATTTTTGCGTGGGTGAGCAGCCATGGCGGATAGATGGGACCCATTGGCATTTTTGTGGTTGGAGATAGAGGAGGCGATGGGTCCTGAGGCTGTTCTCTCTGTGTATCACCCTGCAGTAGTGACTTGTGCTGTGTCCATATCCGAGGCAGCTGATGATGCACAGCTATGGCCTCAGTCCCCTCTGCATGTTGGTATTTCATCCATGGAGCAGGATGTAGATCGCATCGTATCGGGGACAGGAGCATGTACTAGTAGACAGCCGTACTCGCCACATATGCGGAGTCAGTGGACGCTCACTCAGCCGCACACACGGACGTTGCTTGATCACCTAGCCTCGCCATACGCGGATTATATCAGACCGCGTAAGCCCCCAGTATTCACGGGCGAGCGAGGGCAGGACTTTGTGTCCTGGCTCAGAATAGTAGAGGATTACTTGGATGCTGTTCCTTGTTCTGAGCAGCAGGCGATCGTCTTTGTTATTTTATTGTTGGTGGGTACTGCTAGAGAGTGGTGGGACGTAGAGTGTATCTCGCGTAGAGAGGAGAGGCCAGAGTCACTTAAGGAGCTATTGGGGTTATTGAGGGCGTGTTTTGAGTCCCCTATTCGAGAGAGTCACGCCAGGACCAGACTCCTCAAGTTATCGCAGAAGAAGGGGGAAGATGCGTGCACATACATGGCACGAACTAGATCCATATTGCACCGGGTACCAGGAGTAGACGAGCCGACGGCCGTGCACATGTGGATCTCTAGTTTGCGGGAGCCTTTCCGTCTTGAGGCTGCCAAGACCGCCCCAAAGACTCTAGCTGAAGCGGAATTACTAGTCGCATGCATGGAAGATGCATTCAGTGGCAAGGCTGAGAGTGACCAACAGAATGAAATGAACAAACGAGGCAAACATGCAGGAAAGACCAACAAAATTGTGAGAAAGCCACCTAAAGCTCACAGTAGAAGGGGATCTTATAGCGGGCATAGGCAAGCTGGACAACCACGTCTCTCTCTACCGACTAGTCCACATTTCCACCCGGGGCACCAGCCTAGAGAGTCTGGCCACAGTGGACGTGGGAGGATTCAGAGGAAGCCCAGGGTGGCTGTAATGGCCACCAGCAGAGCATTACGGGCTATGGCCGATCAGATGGATCGGGAGGCGGAACGGCAGTCCGCCGTGTTGGATGAACGCTTCCCAGCAGTTGCGGCAGGGAGACTGTCTGGCCCCCGCTCTGGCCAGTCAGGAAAGCGTCCGGGACATTTTGTCCAAGCCTGCCAGAGAGCTTGGACCATTTCGGTTGTGTTTCCCAGCAAGTGGCAACAAAGGCACCAAAAGAGGTCGAGGAACTAGAGGCGCAGGGTGGAAAGACGGTGGCGCCGCCGAACACGCCAAGCTGAGGAAAAGAAAGCTTCCAAAGAGCAAAATGGGGCGCCTGAAAAGGTGAAGGAATCCCTATCAGAATTGGTGGGGGTCCCCAAGTGCTGGACTCAGAGGAGGGAAGCTCCTGTAGAACCCAATGCTACGAGCCAACCGGGGTCGGGATCTACAGGCAAGGACCACTTGCTCCTGATTATTAGAGCAGTGGTAAACGACACACGTGTGTTTGCATTGGTGGATTCGGGTGCCACTCGATCATTTGTGAGTGAGCATCTACAAACCCGGCCACCAATTGAGTTCATAGGTGCATACTCCTCGTTGGAGTTAGCCAACGGAGATACTGTAGTGTCTACCAGCATTGCACCTAACGTGCTGATATGCATTGGACGCACGGCCAGCAGGGTGTCTTTGACTGCTGTGCCTATGATGGAGGGCATACAGGTCATCCTCAGTCGGGATTGGTTGGACACTGTCAACCCCCTGATCGATTGGAAAACGAATTCCTTGATACTACGACATGGTGATGGATTGGAGGTTGTCCAAGGAATCAAGACACCTGACACTGCTTCATGCAATATTGTTGACCGTGGTTTGCCTGGTCTCCATCACACTTTCCACTCTCTCGGAAAGTCTATCTCCGACCCTATTATCAGGGGTGATTCATACGCTCAGTTGTGTTCCCCGGCATTTTGGGAACCAACTTGTTTGGTACGCGAGTGGGCACATATACCGGACCGTTTTCATTTGACCGGTCATGACTCACCGAGGGCGGTTGAGTCTCCCCAGGGGGGAGTAACAGCAAATTCTTCGCCAAATTCCTCAAATGATACAGCAAATGATACTCCGGAGAAATCCAAAGGCGTGCACAGGAAAAAGGTCAAGGTGGCTGGTCGTGTCGTCAGCCAACCTATTCGCCCCAAAATTGATTTCATGTTGATGCGACAGGCGGCAAAAAGGGCAAACAAAAGTGACCTTCCAATGTTCCTGTGTCTATTGCGGCCTAGAGAACCGCCGAAAGGAAAAAGTGGAAAACGCCAGGCCAAAGCCGGAGCAGCAAAAGGCCAAACTGAGGGAGAAAGGCGCCGGGTGATGAAAGAAACCGGGCCTGTCAAAACCGAAGTACCGATTGCGGAAGTGATTAATAAGAAAGTGCAAGAGGCAGATGCAGCTGTCCAGAAAGAACTACAAGGAATACTTGAGGAATATAAAGATGTATTCCCGGACAAGCTCCCTTATGGCCCACCTCCAAAGAGAATTGTGGACCATGAGATTGAGACGGCGCCAGGAGAACCACCACCTTACAAAAGCCCATACAGGCTGAGTGTGGCAGAGTTGGATGAGCTCAAGCGCCAGATCAACAATCTCCTTGACCAGGGGTGGATTCGGCCTAGCACAAGCCTATACGGAGTGCCAGTGCTGTTCATTCCAAAGAAGGATGGCAAGTGGCGGCTGTGCATTGACTACAGGGCTTTGAATAAAATCACTACCAAGAATCGGTACCCTCTCCTGAAGGTCGAAGCACTCATGGACCGTCTCCACGGAGCGCAGTATTTCACAAAAATTGACTTGGCCTCCGGATATCATCAGATCCGGGTCAAAGAGGCCGATATTCAGAAAACTGCCTTCGTGTCGCGCTATGGTTCATTCAAGTACACGGTCATGCCCTTTGGGTTATGCAATGCACCGGCGACGTTCCAAAGAATCATGAACCACCTTTTGAGGGATGGTCTTGACGAGTTTGTGCTTGTTTTCTTGGATGACATTTTGATATACAGTCGTACCAAGGAAGAACACTTGAAGCACATTAAAGCGGTTCTAGACAGACTTCGGTCGGAGAAGTTTTTCGAGCGATTACCCAAGTGCAACTTCTTTAGAACCGAAGTCGAGTACCTTGGCTTCGATGTTGGGAAGGACGGCATCAAACCGTCACTATCGAAGGTCAAGGCTATACTTGATTGGCCGACGCCAGAGACCGTCATAGATGTGAGGTCTTTCTTGGGGCTGTGCAGTTTCTATCGCAAATTCATTCACTGGTTCAGCGAGATTGCGGCCCCAATGACGGACTTGACAAAGAAAAATACGCCTTGGGTCTGGGGTGACCGAGAGGAGAAAGTATTTAATGGGCTCAAGAAGGCCATGGTCACCGCCCCAGTACTGCAGCTTCCCGATTTTGAGCGCGAGTTCACCGTCACTACAGATGCATCAGAAGTGTCGGTAGGCGCAGTCTTGCAGCAGGACTACGGCTCAGGATTACAGCCAATTTGCTATGAGAGCCGTAAGCTGAATCCTGCTAAAACAAGATATGGGGCATACGAACGGGAGTTGTTGGGAATTGTTTGGGCAGTGGGGAAATGGCGGCACTACCTTGCCAGTCGCCATTTCACAATCCAGACCGACCACGACTCATTGAAGAACTTACCCAATCAGCCAGCGGTGAACAGGAGGATTTGGAAATGGGTTCAAGTTCTTCAGGGGTACGATTGTGACCTGGTCCACATACCAGGCAAAAAGAACCCCGCAGACTTCCTCTCTCAGAGAAGTCTCAAGAATGTAAAAAAAATGGTTCACGTCCGGGAAGAGGAAGAGTCGTTGGTCAAAAGGTTGTTATTGGGAGAAGATACGTCTGATGACGGGATCCAAAGAAAATTAGATCAAGTTTTTGCCAAGAGCAGACCGGAGGTGACCCAAGTGGAGGGTCAACAGGATGAGATGGGACGTTCACTCTATGTCGCCAAGTCCCGTATTTCACTGGCGAAAGATTTGAGAGAGAGGATAAAAAGAGGGATACAAGAGGATCCACGTTGGGCAGATATCATTTCCCAGCTGGAATCTGCTCAAGACAATGCCGTCGTCATTGGAGATCGATCCTTTGGCAGTCAGGAGGACTTTTGGAGATGAGGGACAACGACAAACACAGAAAGTCACAGTGGCGGCTGGTGGTGCCAGATGTACGAGAGATCAAGAGGCAGATAATAAGGGAACTGCATGAGGTCCCTTATTCAGGTCATCTGGGCTACCACAAAACGTTGAAAAATATACAGAAGACATTCTACTGGCCTGAGCATACCTTGGATATCAGAGATTTTGTGATGGGGTGCCCAGTCTACTAGCAAGAGAAAGCCGTCCACCGTGTCCCTGCTGGACTATTGCAGCCGCTCAAGCTCCCAGAACAAAAATGGGCAGATGTTAGTATGGACTACATTATGGGGTTGCCTAAATCAGAGGCAGGGAATGATGGAATCCTCACCATCGTAGATCGGGCCACCAAAATGGTGCACTTAGCACCGGTCAACTAGACCATCACGGCTGCTGAGACCGTCCGACTCTACTGGAACACAGTGGGAAAGTTACACGGGATTCCACGTTCTATTGTGAGTGACAGAGACCCCCGTTTTGTGTCCAAATTCTGGCAAGAATTATGGAGCATTCTGGGAAGCTCACTGCGGATGTCCAGCGCCTACCACCCTCAGACAGATGGTGAAACAGAGGCGATGAACAGGGTGGTGGAGATGGTGTTGCGCTGCACCCTGCATGCCGGGCAGGAGGGATCGAGCTGGGAACAACTGTTGTCCACTGTTGAATTCGTCATCAACAACAGTCCAACGCAAGCAACCGGGTACATGCCATTCTATTTGAATTACGGGTACCATCCGTGTACACCGGCAGACCTCATCCATGACAATGACTCCACTCTGATTGAGGGAGTTAACAGTTTGTTGAGCGGATGAAGAGGAATTTCTCGACGGCTGTCAAATTCTTGAACAGGGCTCAAGATCGTATGAAGATGCAGGCCGACCAGAAGAGAAGGGAACAGAGGTTCAGTAGTGGGGATCAGGTGCTGCTCTCGACAGAGCATTTGAACTTGAAGAACGCACCGATCCGCAAGCTGAAAAAAAGGTTCGTTGGGCCATTCTTTATTGTCCGTCCGGTGGGACAAGTGGCCTACGAGCTTGAACTCCCCGAAACATGGAAGATTCATAAAGTTCTCCACGTCAGCTTGTTGCGTCCTTTCAAAACCAGTTCATGGACGCAACCCACTATGTCTGGTCAGGTAGAGGAGTTGGAGCCCGAGGATGATGAGCCGTATGATACCGAGAAATTGCTGCGTTGGCGGTGGGCCGGTCCCAGTACTGGGAGGCACAAGGAGTATTTGGTCCTTTGGAAGGACTATTCGATTGATGACGCCTCTTGGACTCCAGAGGACAACTTTACCTACCTAGAAGAATTGAAGAAAATGATCAAGAGAGACAAACCAATAGAGGATAATTAGGTCCACTGGTTAGCCTGAGGTTTCGAGGGCGAAACTACCCCCAGGGGGGAGTACTGTGGTGTAAAGCACAAGGGGTAGTATGTTTCTCTAGTAATTGAGTTACTAGGAGGTTAAAGTACAATGAACAATGCGGTTGAATATCTCATATAAAAGTAGAGTCTATTAGGAGCTCATAGGTTCTTGAACCACCTTCATTGGGTTAGCGGTAGAGGAGTTATGGTTAGATATATTACCAGTACTTTAGACTCCATCACCGGAACCGTATTGGGGGATGAGATACAATCGCATGGGCCCGTACGCTACATTGTCATGTGATCCGGGCGGAGGCCACCCCCTCAAAGGGGCGACCTCCTGTCAGACTGTAATTCCATTCTCTCGCCCACTCCGCGCACCCCGCGGCTGCACCCGCAAGCCGCACGGCGCCGCGCATCCACAGCGCGCCCAGCCGCCCCGCGCCCGGCCATCCGCAGGCCTGGGCCCACACTGCGCACCCCGAAGGAGCGAGCGCCCCGGACAACCCGCCGGTCATCCGGCGGAGGAGGCCCATCCGGGCCGATTGGGCGCCGCGGCGGGAGCCTCGCCCGCAACGACCGAAAACCACGCCATGGCGGCACTACCTTGCCAATCGTCACTTCACCGTCCAGACCGACCATGACTCGTTAAAGATCCTGGCCAATCAGCCTTCAATCAACAGGCGGATTTGGAAGTGGGTTCAGGTTCTTCAGGGGTACGGTTGTGACCTGGTCCATATACCAGGGAAGAAAAACCCCGTAGACTTCCTCTCACACAGAAGTCTAAGGGACGTGCAGGAGATGGTCCACGTCCGAGAGGAAGAAGAGTTATTGGTCAAATGGTTACTACTTAGAGAGGACAAGTCTGACAATGGGATCCAACGAAATTTGGATCAAGTTTTTGCAAAGAGCAGACCGGAGGTGACCCAAGCCGCGGGTCAAGAAGACGAGTTGGGACCTTCACTTTTTGTCATCAGGTCCTGCATTTCATTGGCAAGAAGCGTGAGAGAGGGGATCAAAAAGGGCATACAAGAAGATACACGCTAGGCGGGTATCATTCTGGAATCTACCCAGGACAATGCGTTGACGATTGGAGATCGATCCTTCCGGATTACAGGAGGATTACAGGAAGTGAGAGATAGCGATAAAACCCGGAAAACACAGTGGCGGCTGGTGGTGTTAGATGTCCCAAACATCAAGAAGCAGATCATGAGGGAACTACACAGGGTCCCTTATTCAAGACATCTGGGCTACCACAAAATATTAAAGAATATTCAGAAGACTTTCTACTGGCCTGAGCACACCCTGAATATTTGGGACTTTGTGATGGGGTGCCCAGTTTGCCAGCAGGAGAAGGCCGTCCACCGTGTCCCCGCTGGACTTTTGCAGCCATTAAAACTCCCAGAACAGAAGTGGGCCGACGTCAGCTTAGATTTCATCATGGGTCTACCAAAGTCAGAAGTTAGGAACGACCGGATACTCACAGTGGTAGATCGGGCCACGAAGATGGTGCATCTAGTGCCTGTGAAGTGGACTATCACAGCTACTGACACAGCCCAACTTTACTAGAGGTGGCCACCCGGATCCGTTAATAGCGGACAAAGGTTAATTTCCGTTAATTTTCCGTTAATTAACGGAAAATAACGAAAAAAGATAAAAATTAACCAAAAATTAACGGATTTTTGGATTTTTTGGGGATTTTTGGGTTTTCGTCATACTTATAGTTTATGGAATTCGCTATTAGAGAGTATGTTTGTATTTTATTTCAACCTATGCATACTAGATTTTCAACTAGCCGCAGTTGTTGTGATTTTTTGGGTTTTTTTTTGATTTTTTGGATTTTTTTGTTTTTTCTGAATTTTTCTCCCTTTTTTTTAACGAAATTTAACGGACAACTGATAAAAATTAACGAACCGGACTTAACGGACCGGATGGTATCTTTGAGTGGCCACCTCTAGACTCTACTGGACCACTGTGAGAAAGTTGCATGGAATCCCTCGTTCCATTATGAGTGATAGAGACCCACGCTTTGTGTCCAAGTTCTGGCGTGAGCTGTGGAATATTCTGGGGAGTTCATTGAGGATGTCCAGTGCCTACCACCCCCAGACAGATGGTCAAACAGAGGCGATGAACAGGGTGGTGGAGATGGTTTTACGCTGCACTTTACACGCCGGGCAGGACGGATCGAGCTGGGAGCGGCTGTTGTCCACAGTCAAGTTTGTGATCAACAACAATCCAACGCAGGCGACCGGGTACACGCCATTTTACTTGAACTATGGCTTCCATCCGTGTACTCCAGCAGACCTCATCCGCGACAGTGACTCTACTCTCATTGAGGGAGTCAACCAGTTTGTAGAGTGGATGAAGAGGAATTTTTCAACGGCAGTCAAATTTCTGAACCGGGCTCAAGATCGCATGAAGGCACAAGCCAACCAGAAGAGAAGGGAACAATGGTTCAGTAGTGGGGATCAGGTGCTGCTCTTAACAAAGCACCTCAACTTGAAGAATACACTGATCTGCAAGGTGAAGAAGAGGTTCGTTGGCCCATTCTTCATTGTCCGTCCGGTGGGACAGGTGGCCT
The DNA here is from genome assembly GCA_905146915.1 of Ostreobium quekettii. Lineage (NCBI taxonomy): Eukaryota > Viridiplantae > Chlorophyta > Ulvophyceae > Bryopsidales > Ostreobiaceae > Ostreobium > Ostreobium quekettii. The sequence continues at coordinate 8,918 of CAJHUC010000141.1, forward strand.
ACGAACTTGATCTTCCAAAAAGGTGGAAAATATACAATTGTGTTCCACGTCAGCTTGTTGCATCCTTTCAGGACCAGTTCATGGACGCAACCCACTACATCTGGTCAGGTGGAGGAGATTAAGCCCGAGGATGATGAGACATATGACGTTGAGAGATTACTGAGTTGGCGGTGGACCGGTCCTAGTACCAAGCAGCAGAAGGAGTACTTGGTCCTTTGGAAGGACTATTCATTGGGTGATGCTGCTTGGACTCCAGAGGAGAACTTTACCTACCAGGAGGAGCTCAAGAAAATGGTCAAGTGGGACAGACCAGTAGAGAATAATTAAGGCCATTGGTTAACCTGATGTTTCGAGGGCGAAACAACCCCCAGGGGGGAGTACTGTGGTGTAAAGCACAGGGGGTAGTGTGTTTCCTTAATTATGGGTATCTGGGATGTACCATAAATATTAAAAAATAATCTCATCTCTTAGTAGAACTTACTAGGAACCCATAGGTCCTTGAATCAGACCATTCGGGTTAGCGGTAGTGGAGATATAACCATTAGAAGTTCTAGTTGTGACGTGGTTACTTGGGGTTAGGCTAAAATTGACTTTTCTGAAGCTGCGGTTGGTTTAAAAAGTACAAATACGGCAAAAACAGCTTATTTAGGAGCTCTTGATGCCAATAGCGCCTTGAAACGTCCAATTCCGTGTAGAAACGGCGAAGTTATGGCCGTTTGAAGTTGTAGTACTTTAGCAAGGGATTCGGACCGGTAGATGGAAGCATCGGGGATTATACGGAGCTGATTTAGGTGAACGGTGGACGGTGACGATGTGCCTGGACGCGCACTTGTCTTGTCTTGTCATGATGTGACCGCGATGGACCCGCGATCGGGCATCGCGCATGCGATATGTGCGCGCGCATGCAGTGAATCGTTGTAACACTTTTGGCCCACTCTCTGGCCTCCCGCGAGCCAGCGAACCACCGCCTCGCGGCGCCGCCACCTCTCGCCGACAGCAGGCCCCGGGGATCGATCCCCGTCGAGCATTGGGCCCACCGCGCGACCACAGGAGCGACTGCCCCGGATACGCCCCCCGTCCAAGGTGGAGAGGGCCGGCTGACCTCCAACAGCCGAGCTGCAGGGCAGGGCGACCCCAACGCCTCCGGAAACCAGCGGCTGCCGACGGGGCCGCAACACTAGTACTTAAGGGCATATCCGCAACCGTATTGGGGGATGAGATACTATCGATACGCTGCATTGTCACGTGATGTGGGGTACGCCAAAGGGTGGCCCCGATGCCCGATGGTTGTAACTCTTGCCGACCACTCGCTTCAGCATTTTCACGAGCCGCGGTGCCACGCACCCTTTGGCGCCTTCTTTTGCGCCCCAGCGCCCGACCCGATCGCGAGCTTGGGCCTGCGCACCCCGAAGGAGCGAGCGCCCCGGACCGCCCGCCGGTCATCCGGCGGAGGAGGCCCATCCGGGCCGCATTGGGAGCTGCGGCGGGCACATCGCCCGCACATCGAGCCGAAAACCACGCCAAGAGGTCTCTAATATACTAGATATTCAACTAACCATATCTCCTCAACCGCTAAGCCAATTGGGGTGGTTCAAAAACCTATAGACTCCTAACAGAGTCTACTTTCCCATGAGATATCTTAAACACTATACATTCCATTTCCCAGATCCCATTTAGAGAAACATTAACTACCCCCTGTAGTTTACACCACACTGGCCAGCCACTTCTCCTTGGATCTCATAGATGGGGCCCCCATCCGATAGGATGGGGGCCCCTTGGTGCTCTCACGCCACGTGGTGTGCTTCAGCCATCCGCGCCTGCTGGCTCCGAAACCACTTGGCATGGTTTTCAGTTCAATGTGGGTGATGCGCCTGTCGAGGTGCCTGATGCAGCCCAAATGGTCCTCCTCCACCGGATGGCCGGCGGGCTTT
>CAJHUC010000143.1:0-16441 GCA_905146915.1 Ostreobium quekettii
GAGTTGAACTACAGCGTGACGGACCAGGAGGCTTTAGCTTCAGTCCATGCTGTCCAGTTGTGGAGGTGTTACCTTGAAGGAACACGCTTCAAACTGGCAACGGACCACTGTCCGTTGACCTACCTTAAGTCACAACCACAACTGAGCCGGAGACAGGCCAGGTGGTCGGAAATCTTACAACAATTTGACTTTGACTGGGAATATCGCCCAGGATGAAAGAATGTGGCTGATCCACTCTCTCGTATTCCTCCATCACCAGATGAACAGGTGGCTAGGAGGAAAAGTCAACTGGTTGTATGTTGCTTAAGAGTAGTGCATGAGCGGGGAAACCAAAGAGAGGCAGGAGAGACGGTAGAGGCCAAAGATCTAGCCTCCAGGATCCGTCAGGCCTATGGCAAGGATCCCCAGCTTGCGTCTGTAAGACAGCAACAAGAGATGCGCTGTACAGATGGGTTATGGCTTCGAGGCAATCAGGTATATATACCTACCAGTCTGCGGACTGAGATCTGCCAGTTGGCTCACGACCATCCAAGTGCGGGACACTTTGGTCAAGCCAAGACCCTGGACTTGGTCCAGCGGCATTACTGCTGGCCAGGAATGCGACGAGAAGTACAATCGTACGTCGATACTTGCCTGGTTTGTCAACAGGTTAAGTATCCTTGTCAAAAGACCCCAGGCTTATTACAGCCATTGGGCATTCCTGGGGAGCCATGGACCGAATTGTCCATGGACTTCATCACTCAACTGCCAAAAACTAAGGGAGGTCATGATGCTATCGTCGTATTTGTCGATAGACTGACCAAAATGATCCGCCTAGCAGCCACGACCACCGAGCTCTCCGCAGAAAGAGTAGCTGACCTGTTGGTGTAGAATGTGATAAGGCACCATGACCTCCCCTCTCAAATAGTGTCCGACAGAGACGTTTGGTTCACTTCCAGGTTTTACCGGTACCTGGCTGAGAGGTGGAAGATTCAGCTCAACATGAGCACTGCGTACCATCCACAGACGGATGGCTAGACTGAAGTCATGAATCGGATTCTGGAGGATTACTTACGCACTTATACGCGTTCTGACCATGACGCGTGGGATGAACTATTAGCCATGGCCAAGTTTGCTATGAACAACTCGAAAAACATTTCCACCCAAGAGACCCCGTTTTATCTGAATTACGGGAGGCACCCAAAGAGTCCCTTAGCTCTTGGTGTGCAAATTTGGAAGCCTTTAAAGGGCTATGACAATCCGAATGCCCGCGGCTTGGCAGTGGCCATTGAAAGGGCACAGCAGCCTTATTTGAGGCAGTCCGGTATACCCCTCGTGGAGGGATTACCAGCAGTGACACGATTTGATCACCGTGTCCAATCAGCGCTAAGAGAGGCCAGAGCGTGCTTGGAAAAAGCACGAGATAGGTAGTGGAAGCATGCTGATCGCCATCGGAGGGATGTGTCGTTTAATAAAGGAGATGACGTCCTCCTTTCGACACAACATATCACCCTCAAACAAACTCAAAAATGATTACCAAGGTGGATTGGGCCCTTCACCATCCTCGACCGGATAGGTTCTGTCGCATGTTGACTAGAACTCCCAGAAAGCATGCATAAGATACACCCAGTATTTCATGTGTCGAAAATCAAGCCTTATAAGGCAAGTGGCAGAGTACAGCCACCCCCAGTACCTATCAAGATCAAAGGTGAACTGGAGTATGAAGTTGAACGTATCCTTGACCAAAGAATTAAAAAGCGTGGGAGATGCAAAAACTATGTTGAGTACCTTGTCAAATGGCTGGGGTATGGACATGAGCATAACAGCTGGGAATCAGCAAAGTCAGTTGCAAATGCACAGGAACTGGTTCAAGCATTTGAAAATAGCAGAACACCTGTGATGCCAATGCAAACTACATAAAGTACGGGATGTACATACTGAGACATGCTCATGTGTGACTATGCTTTGACAGGTTCTCCTGTGATGGGCCCAGAAGAACACTGGGTACACCGCCCCCCGTGCCAAGACGCAATTTGGACACATGAACGTCATGTCCGTTGCGATCTTGAATGGAGAAAGATTGACTCTTGATGACCCGCTCGTGCCGGCACCTCGTGGAGCTGTGCGTGTGCGTGGCCGCGGGCGAGGACGAGGTCCCGCACTGGGCCGGCGCACCCCTGCATGGGCGTTTGGTGGTTCCCACTATAGGGGTCATAGATCATAGGCCGGGAGGTCGAACATTCCATCCATTTGGCTGAGGAAGAGTTTTAATGAGGGTTGTGAAGACCGGGAGGTCATGTAAAAACAACCACTCTTTCTCTTCACCACTAACTGTGTCGTGTATACCAACTGGGCATGTGGCAAATCGCACAGCCAGTTCTATTCACATACACATCAAGTTTCTGCTCCCATATCCACATATTGGGACGAGGACGCCCCTCTCCCTGAGGGGGACGAATGTTACGCGCACCGGCCTGATGTGGGGGACGCCCTACTAATGGTCCTTGGTGTGGGGGACGCCCTGCCCAAGATCGTATTGTATTCCTTGTCCCACAGTAACCATTACACTTATATGGATATGGGAGTAGGAGGGGTGGTCCCGCCTAGGTGGCCTGTAAGGACCTAGGTGCCCGGCGAGGTGGGTCCGTGGCTCAAAGAGGGCAGGAACCCCACACCCACAGACTTTTCGTATCAGTACCGAGCCAGCTTAGACTGTTGTGAAGGGTTATCCCCACCTAGGGAATCCTGCCTGAGGGGTGAACCTAGGTTGAAGCCAGCGGGAGCCCCACATGGTGTAGGGGGGTGCAAATAAGAACGGGATAGATGGGACATGGACCAGCTTGCACCTTACATAGCCCCACAGGTGGCGGTCTGAGTGGGAGCTCTTGGTGCCTGTCACTCGCAACATAGGGTAGTAGGGGAGGGGCCTATAATTGTTGCGCAGACACCCCTATTGTTCCTAGCCTAAACCAGTGCCCCCCGAGCTACCATCCGAGTGAGGGGTGGTGGAGGGGCTTTGAGTAGGCTGCAAAGTGAGGCAATTGTGTGGCCATTCCCGTGTAGTCCTCACTAGGAACGGGGGACAGGGAAGGTTCAGTTCTGATCAGTCAGTGGCATTCTTGGGGGTGTGGCAGGGAAGCCTCTCTTATGAGGGGTGAGTAAAATACTCCTTGAGTATTAATAAATTCCCTATTGCTAAGGTAGAAAGAAAATGGTTGTAAAGACTATTTTGGAACTGTTATGGTGAAGCCATTTGATACCTTGTTAGTTGGGGAAGTATAGTACTCACTGACTTGGATACATCATTTGGTGGATCCTAGGGCTTACTCTGAGCGAGTAAAGACTACGTACCAGGTAGCCCTGGTATTGTGAGGCTTCCGAAAAGCCTTTGACTATGGTCTATACTCAGTTTATTCAATTCAGTCAGCACCATCAGTTCTCAATAATTATCGCTATTCATTCAGCTTGTTCAATTGTATTTTTATTGGGATTATTGGGGATTCATCCTAAACTCGGTGTTTCGTTCTGCATTTTGTTGTTTTTGCATGTGAGCAGCTAGGGCGGATAGATGGGATCCATTGGCATTTTTGTGGTCAGAGATGGAGGAGGCTATGGGCCCTGAGGGTGTTCTCCCTGTGACTCACCTTGCAGCAGTGACTTGTACTATGTCCATATCCGAGGCAGCTGATGATGCACAGCTACAGCCTCAGTCCCCTCTGCATGTTGGTATTTCATCCATGGAGTAACATGTAGATCGCATCGTATCGGGGACAGGAGAATGTACTAGTAGACAGCCGTACTCGCCATGTATGCAGAGTTAGTAGATGTTCACTCAGCCGCACATACAGACGTTGCCTGATCACACAGCCTCGCCTTACGCAGGTCAGTTTAGACCGTGTAAGCCCCAAATATTCATGGGAGAGCGAGGGCAAGACTTTGTGTCCAGGCTCAGGATAGTAAAAGATCATGAATGTTGTTCCTTGTTCTGAGCAGCAGGCGATCGTCTTTATCATCTTATTGTTGGCGGGTACTACTAGAGAGTGGTGGGACGCAGAGTGTATCTCATGTAGAGAGGAGAGGCCAAAGTCACTTGAGGAGCTATTGGGGTTATTGAGGGCACATTTGGAGTCCCCTATTCGAGAGAGTCGCGCTAGGACCAAGCCTCTCAAGTTATTGCAAAAGAAGGGGGAAGATCGTGCACATGCATGGCACAAACTAGATCCATATTGCACCAGGTACTAGGAGTAGATGAGTAGACGGCCATACATATGCAGATTTCTGGTTTGAGATAGCTTTTTTGCCTTGAGGCTGCCAAGACCGCCCCAAAGACTCTAGCTGAAGCAGAATTACTAGTTGCACACATGGAAGATGCATTCAGTGGCAAGGCTAAGAGTGACTAGCATAGTGAAATGAACAATCAAGGCAAACATGCAGGAAATGCCAGCAAAATTTTGAGAACACCACCTAAAGCTCACAATAGAAGGGGATCTTATAGCGGGCATGGCCAAGCTAGACAACCACGTCTCTCTCTACCGACTGGTCCATATTTCCACCTAGGGTACTAGTATAGAGAGTCTGGCCATAGTAGATGTGGGAGGATTCAGAGGAAGCCCACGGTGGTTGTAATGGCCACCAGCAGAGCATTATGGGCTATAGCCAATCAGATGGATCAAGAGGTAGAACAGCAGTCCACCGAGTTGGATGGATGCTTCCCAGCAGTTGTGGCAGGGAGACTAACTGGCTCCCGCTCTGGCTAGTCAGGAAAGCGTTCGGGACATTTAGTTCAAGTTTGCTAGAAAGCTTGGACTATTTTGGCTGTGTTTCCATGCAAATGGTAACAAAGGCACCAAAAGAAGTCGAGGAAGTGGAGGCGCAGGGTGGAAAGATGGCGGCGCCGCCGAGCATGCCAAGCTGAGGAAAAGCAAGCTTCCAGAATGCAAAATGGGGTGCCTAAATAGGTGAAGGAATCCCTATCAGAATTGGTGGGGGTCCCCAAGTGCTGGACTCAGAGGAGGGAAGCTTCTGTAGAACCCAATGTTGCACGCCAGCCAGGCTCGGGGTCTACAGGCAAGGACCACTTGCTCTTGATCATTAGAGCAGTGGTAAACAACACACGTGTGTTTGCATTGGTGGATTCGGGTGCCACTCGATCATTTGTGAGTGAGCATCTGCAGACCCGGCCACCAATTGAGTTCATATGTGCATACTCCTCATTGGAGCTAGCCAGCGGAGATACCGTAGTGTCTACTGGCATTGCACCTAATATATTGATATGCATCGGGTGCATGGCCAGCAAAGTGTCTTTGACTGTTGTGCCTATGATGGAAGGCATGTATATCATCCTTGGTTGGGATTGGTTGGACATTGTTAACCCCCTGATCGATTGGAAAACAAATTCCTTGGTTCTCAGATATGGTGATGGATTGGAGGTTATCCAAGGAATCAAGACATCTAACATTGCTTCATGCAACATTGTTGACTATGGTTTGCCTGGTCTCCAACACACTTTCCACTCTCTCGGAAAGTCTGTCTCTGACCCTATTACCAAGGGTGATTCATACGCTCATTTGTGTTCCTTTGCATTTTGGGAACCAACTTGTTTGGTACGCGAGTGGGCACACATACTGGATCGTCCTCATTCAACCGGTCATAACTCACCGAGGGCGGTTGAGTCTCCCCAGGGGGGAGTAATAGCAAATTCTTCGCCCAATTCCTTAAACGATACAGCAAATGATACTCTATGGAAATCCAAAGGCGTGTGCAAGAAAAAGGTCAAGGTGGCTGGTCGTGTCATCAGCCAACCTGTTCGCCCCAAAGTTGATTTTATGTCAATGCGACAAGCAGCAAAAGAGCGAACGAAAGTGATCTTCCAATGTTCCTATGTCTATTGTGGCCTACAAAACCGCCGAAAGGAAAAACTGGAAAATGCAAGGCCAAATCCGGTGCAGCAAAAGGCCAAATTGAGGGAGAGAGGCGCCGGGTGATGAAAGAAACTGGGCCTATCAAAACCGAAGTACCAATTGCAGAAGTGATTAATAAAAAGATGCAAGAAACAGATGCAGTTGTCTAAGAAGAACTGCAAGGAATACTAGAGGAATATAAAGATGTATTCCCCAACAAGCTCCCCTATGGCCCACCTCCAAAGAGAATTATGGACCTTGAAATTGACACGGCGCCAGGAGAACCACCACATCACAAAAGCCCATATAGGCTGAGTGTGGCAGAGTTGGATGAGCTCAGGCGCTAGATTAACAATCTCCTTGATCAGGGGTGGATTCGGCCTAGCACAAGCCCATACGGAGTGCCAGTGTTGTTCATTCCAAAGAAGGATGGCAAGTGGCGGCTTTGCATTGACTACAGGGCTTTGCATAAAATCACTACCAAGAATCGGTACCCTCTCCCGAAGGTGGAAGAACTTATGAACCGTCTCCACGGAGTGTAGTACTTCACGAAAATTGACTTGGCCTCCGGATATCATTAGATCCGGGTCAAAGAGGCCAATATTCAGAAAACTGCCTTTGTGTCGTGCTATGGTTCATTCGCGTACATGGTCATGCCCTTCGGGCTTTGCAACGCACTGGCCACATTTCAAAGAATCATGAACCACCTACTGAGGGATGGCCTTGATGAATTCATGCTTGTTTTCCTGGACGATATTTTGATATACAATCATACCAAGGAAGAACACTTGAAGCACATCAAAGCAATTTTGGACAGACTTTAGTCAGAGAAGTTTTTCGGGTGACTACCCAAGTGCAACTTCTTCAGAACCGAAGTTGAGTACCTTGGCTTCGATGTTGGGAAGGACAGTATCAAACCATCGCTATCAAAGGTCAAGGCTATACTCGATTGGCCGACGCCAGAGACCGTCACAGATGTGAGGTCTTTTTTAGGGTTGTGCAGTTTCTATTGCAAATTCATTCATTGGTTTAGCAAGATTGCGGCCCCAACGACAGACCTAACAAAGAAATATACACCTTGGGTCTGGGGCAACTGAGAGGAGAAAGCATTTAATGGGCTCAAAAAGGCCATGGTCACTGCCCCAGTACTACAGCTACCTGATTTTGCGCGCGAGTTCATCGTCACTACAAATGCATCAGAAGTGTCGGTAGGCACAATCTTGCAGAAGGATTTCGGCTCAGGATTGCAGCCGATTTGCTATAAGAGCCGTAAGCTAAATCCTACTGAGACAAGATACGGGGCATACAAAAAAAAGTTGTTGGGAATTGTTTGGGCAGTGGAGAAATGGCGGCACTACCTTGCCAGTCGCTATTTCACAATCCAGACCAACCACGACTCGTTGAAGAACTTACCCAATCAACCAGTGGTGAACAGGAGGATTTGGAAATGGGTTCAAGTTCTTCAAGGGTATGATTGTGACCTAGTCTACATACCAAGCAAAAAGAACCCCGCAGACCTCCTCTTTTGGAGAAGTCTCAAGGGCGTAAAAAAATAGTTCATATCTGAGAAGAGGAAAAGTCATTGGTCAAAAGGTTGTTGTTGAGAGACGACACATCTGACAACAGGATCCAAAGAAAATTGGATCAAGTTTTTGCCAAGAGCAGACCAGAGGTGACCCAAATGGAGGGTCAAGAGGATGCAATGGGACTTTCACTCTATGTCGCCCGGTCCCATATTTTATTAGCAAAAGATTTGAGAGAGGGGATAAAAAGAGGGATACAAAAGGATCCGCGTTGGGCAAATATCGTTTCCCAGCTAGAATCTACTCAAGGCAATGTTGTGGTCTTTGGAGATTGATCCTTAAGACTGTCAGGAGGACTTCTAGAGATGAGGGATAGCGACAAACACAGGAAGGCACAATGGCAGCTGGTGGTGTTAGATGTACCAGAGATCAAGAGGCAGATAATGAGGGAACTACATGAGGTCCCTTATTCGGGTCATCTGGGCTACCACAAAACGTTGAAAAATATACAAAAGACTTTCTACTGGCTTAAGCACACCTTGGATATCAAAGACTCTATGATGGGGTGCCTAGTTTGCTAGTAAAAGAAAGCCGTCTACCATGTCCCTGCTGGACTATTGCAGCCGCTCAAGCTCCCAAAACAAAAGTGGGCAGACGTCAGTATAGACTACATCATGGGGTTGCCTAAATCAAAGGCAGGGAATGATGGAATCCTCACCATTGTATACCGGGCCATGAAAATGGTGCACCTGGCACCAGCCAAGTAGACCATCATGGCTGCTGAGACCGCCCGACTCTACTGGAATACAGTAGAAAAGCTGCATGGGATTCCACGTTCCATTGTGAGTGATAGAGAACCCTATCTTGTATCCAAATTCTGGTAAGAATTATGGAGCATTCTGAAAAGCTCACTATGGATGTCCAACGCCTACCACCCTCAGACAGATGGTCAAACAGAGGCAATGAATAGGGTGGTGTAGATGGTGTTGCACTGCACCCTGCATGCCGGGCAGGAGGGATCGAGCTCGGAATGACTATTGTTCACCGTTGCATTCATCATCAACAACAGTCCAATGCAAGCAACCCGGTATACGCCATTCTATTTGAATTACGGGCACCATGCATATACGCCGGCAGACCTTATCCACAACAGTGACTCCATTCTGATTGAGGGACCACTTTGTCGAGCGGATGAAGAGGAATTTCTCAATGGCCATCAAGTCCTTGAACAGGGCTCAAAATCATATGAAGACACAGGCCGACCAGAAGAGAAGGGAACAAAGGTTCGGTAGTAGGGATCAAGTGCTGCTCTCAACAGAGCATTTGAACTTGGAGAACGCACTGATCTGCAAGCTAAAGAAAAGGTTCGTTGGGCCATTCTTTATTATTTATCCAGTGGGACAAGTGGCCTACGAGCTTGAACTCCCCAAAACGTGGAAGATTCACAATGTTTTCCACTTCAGCTTGCTGCATCCTTTCATAACCAGTTCATGGATACAATCCACTATGTCTGGTCAGGTAGAGGAGTTGGAACCCGAGGATGATAAGCCGTATGATATCAAGAAATTGCTCCATTGGCGGTGGGCCGGTCCCAATACCAGGAGGCACAAACAGAGGTGGGCCCGGCCAAATGGGGTAGGAACGGGAATGGGGACGGTGTCCATTCCCATCCCAAGAACGGACCCATTCCCGTTCCTATCCCAGTATATCCCAGTCCGTTCCTGGGCCATTCCCCAGGAACGGATTTGGACCAGATTTGGGTTAGACGGGATTGGGGTTGGAACGGGTCTATTCCTATCATAGAACGGACTCCGTTCCAACAAGCATGGCAAGGGCTTGCAGCGGCCAAGCGTCACTAACGATCAAAGCCAATTGTTGTTGGGCTACCACATGCCATGGCAAGGGGAGCTGCCAAAACGGTGGATGCCTTTTGCAAGCAATCTTCCCATCATCAGGGGCACATCCAGCTAGACGTGGCCACTCGGCTTTTTTTCTGTTAATTTACTTCTGTAATTTTTTTAAACACAAACAATCCGTCCGTCGATTTTCTATTACTTAGCCAGGGACGGGTTTCCGTAACTGTTCATGCCACGTCAGCTTTCATTTTTTTGGGCTCTGGAGCTGTCCATCAAGGGGGTGTTTGCAGCCACCGGTTTCTTTAGAAGTGTTTTTTTGTCCGTTGCCTTTCCTAGCATTCCGTTGCCATCCATCACGGACTTTAAGATTCCGGTAGCGTTCCGTTGGTCAGGGGCGGTTTCTGTTGGAGGCAATTTTTGCCAAGCGGATTTTTTCCCTCTGTCCAACAATATTTGCCTCTAGATACAGGCCACAACAATAACATAATAAGGTGCAATATTAATACATATATAAACAATGTATATCTACCTATTTGCAGTCCATGCCGTCATAAATGCTGCCTCGGTCGGTCACTCCTTGCCAGACCGGGGACGCAACCCGTTGCTCTCTCCTGGCCATCCCTTGCAAACACTGGACTACGTACATAAACACACCCTGGGCCCAAAGGCAATTCCCCGCTGCGTTTTCCCGGCCAACCCACGGCCGGTACTCCTTGCCAGATAGGGGATGCAACCTGTTGTTCTTTCCCGGCCATCGCTTGCAAACGCTAGACTACATATATAAACACACCCTGGGCTATACGGCAATCCCCCACTGCGTTTTCCCAGCCAACCCATGGCCGGTACTCGCTGCGGTAATGAATAGCTAGTAGTCCTTTGCCAAATGCACATGTTCACTCACAGCAACTATAACAAAATTTGTCATGGTTTGTCATCTAATACCTTGGACTTTGATGTGGTCCTCGATGACATCTTTGACTTCCTGCGCTCATTGGATGCCTCCGTATCCTGGTGCGTGCTGCCATGCTCTTTCTATATTTCTTTTTCCTTTCGCGGCGGTCTTCCCACCCTTGGCGCTGCATGTACCATCCCACCAATGACCCTGCACACACACAAAAAAAGCATACCTTCATCCCTGCTCTAGACTTCACCAATGGGTTCATTAAAGAACGAAGATGGGCATATAGATATGCAAATGGACAGCTAGGGATGCGCCACCTCACCTATCAATATTAGCAGGGGTTATGACCATCCTTTTCATGGTGACCACCAAGTCGGATTTTGAAAAACTCCACTCTGATGATGCGTAGGATGCCTGCACATGGAAAAACATGGCGTCAACCCCAATACAACATCCCCGAACTGGACTGGGTCAATGTGTCCAACAACAATGAAGATGGACAAACAAATATGCAAGCAAGCAGTTAGGGACGTGCCAGCTCACCTGCATGGCCAGCACCCTCCGCGCCAATTTGCAATCAGAGGAAACCTTGACTCATTGCTGCACCACTAGTCTTCTGCCGACCAGCATTCCTGTAGCTCTGTTGGTCGCCAAGTGTACTCAAACCACTCTGCGATGGCTGTCTCGATGCTGTCGGGGATGTTGGCAGATTGGGATTACGCTTCCTGGATAAAGTTCTTCTTGTTGGGCGCAACTCCCCCCTGTCCCTTGGGTCAGTGGCCTCGTCCAACCAACTCACATGTTTGGGACAAACATTAGGCGCATCGTCACTATCAAAAAGCGGAGCCGCATTGTCCAGAATCGCAGTGGGGCCACTCGCATGGGCGTCCAACTGCAAATCCAACACATGCATGCATTTGGACATAAAAACAAGACAATTTCTACACTGGCCTTAAGGCCGGTACCTTGAACTGCCTGAACTGCAAATCAACAAAATACTTGCATTTCAACATGCAACCAAGCAAACTTCTATCCCGGCCTAGTGGCCGGTACCCCGAAGTGCCACTTGTACACCATCACGTTTTCATCATCACAATAGGCATACTTCGCTACTACAAACATGCTGCATTACGTGTGCCACTCACCAGTTTGGAAACTTCCAACATGAGCATGTCAATGAAACTCTTGAACAATGGGTAGTCCTCTGTGACCATAGGCCAGTCATTTTATTATCCCATATTCTTCGCATCCACTATAGATGGCACCTCCTACCATATATTGTTGCAGCAAGACACCACAAGTACACTAGCATGGGATTGTCAATTATGCTCAGCAATTTCTTTTTGACAGCCGTCGCAAACACATAGCCCGCATCACTGCCCGCGCTATCATCCATTGTAACCACCTTGTCGTATATCAACTTCAACAGGAAGTATAACATATCTGCAATAGTCATATATTGATCACCTTCGAGGCGCTCGGAGACTTCCCTGATGGGTTCCAAAACGCCTCGCAACTGCCGCAACACCGCCCACACATGGCGCTCAAATATAGCTAGCATCCTTCTCTTCCTCCTCTCCCTCTTGTCCTCCTTGCTTCCCCTTAGCTCTTTTTTTCTTCTCTTTCTCTGCAGCAATCTCCACTTTCTTGAAGGTCATATATTTGCGAATCGATTGCTCAAGTAGCAACACATGTCGGATAAGGAAATACACCGAATTCTAGCATGTCAGACACCATCCGCTCACACGCAACACCCGTCTTGGGAGCGGGGTCCCATCGTTTGACCACTCCAATTCATTGGAGAGGTACCCCGGGTCATCCTCGTCATTCACGGCGTCATTCCCCAATTCCCCACCAGAGCACAAAACACTTACAGCGTCGAGGTCGGACGCACCATAATCACCAAAATTCTGCTGGCAAAACACCCCCTTGCAGCCTCTCCAATTCTGTCTGGACCAATGGGGACCTCTGCACATGCACAAAGAATGCCTGTACTAGAGTAGTTACAGACTCCACCTCTGCCAACGCATATTGGACAGCCGTGTTCAACACATGGCACACACACGGGTGCCAATCGAAAAGAGCTTTGTCTTGGGCCCCGTTAATCATGGCCCTATCCCTGTCGGTCATGATGGCGGGGAGCTCGTGATCAAGTTTGTTGCAGAACGCTGCAAGGAGGTTCCTTCTCATCTCATCCTCTTGTGTTTTGTGTCCAGCCACCACCTTTGGTGGTAGGCCAAAATCTAGTTGGGTGTGGAGAAGCTTGTCGCAAATGGACGCATGGTCGTGGTGCCTAGGAAAGCTGGATGTGCCTTGACAAAGTGCTGCCCAATATGCCATTGAGTTGTTTTCCATTTTTCCATTGACTCATTTGGCAAATTATTAATACTTAGCTCAGGCCCTTCCTGGCAGTGATCGCCGCCGGTACTCGGCCGCAGGTAGCACACACATAGGTCACATCATCATGGCGTACTATAAATCATAAGTGCAGGCTCTTCCCGATGGCGATCGCTGCCAGTTATCGGCCGCAGGCAGCACACACACAGGACACACCATCACGGCGTACTACAAATCATAAGTGCAGGCCCTTCCTGGCGGCGATCGCCACCAGTACTCGGCCGCAGGCAGCCCACACACAGGACACATCATTATGGTGTGTTATTCATCAGGCTATTCGATTGGCGGATCGGCAATGCTCGGTTGCGTGGTGCCTGCGGGCGCATCGTCACGGCGTTAATGTTGGGTCGCGTTATGCTGGTGCGTGCTGATGGTGATGATGATATTATAATAATGGCGCACGCCACCCACACCCACACCCACACCCACACCCCCACCCACACCCACACCCACCCCCACACCCACACCCACACCCACACCCACACCCACACCCACACCCACACCCACACCCACACCCACACCCACACCCACACCCACACCCACACCCACACCCACACCCATACACACATCAAGATGCGGTCTCACCTAAATGTGCCGCTTTAATGTCCATGACTCGTCCAACCAATGTAATGTAGTTGTGAGGTAAGCTTCATTTGCATGGGAGGTCCACACGTCACATGTCATAGCCATGGAAGTGGTCTTTGTCACCTCCCTAATCTTCTGCTTGATGCTCATCTTTATTGACTCAGCTTGGTCTGTAATATTTCGCGTAATAGCATGTCTAGATATCCGTGGCCAGCGTGGCACGAACCTCCTCATAAATCGGCAAAACGCCATGCGTTGACCAAACTGGTAAGTAAGGTTCATCAAGCAAGTCAACTGGCCCAGATTGGTGCATGCCGCCTACCACTCCTTACTCCTAGGACTCCATGCTTCCAACGTTGGTCTTGCCTGTGCGTCCAGTATTATTTGGCTACCAGACCATGGTTTAGCCAATGCATCCTCCAAGTCCCGTGCGTTGTATACGTTGTGCCCATTCTTGAGGTGGCCCAAGGGCCCGCTCCATGCTGCACTTCTCCAATCTTTCTTGAGCATATACATAGGCTTGGGTAGCCTTTTTCCATGTCGCACGTATAAAATACACCTAACAGAGATGGATGTCAGGTTTCCCTCCTCGTCGCACTTGCGCGTCACATCAAAACCCGGGAGCGCCCAATCGCAATGGTCGGGATCCCCCTTTTTCGCCCTCTTCTTCTTCTTCCCGTGGGTGCCATCCCCATCATCGATGGAGGTCGATGGGCCATCGACTTTGATGACATCATCCTCGCCTGCCTTTTCCAATGTTCACAGCCCTGGTGCACTGCGTCTCTTCTTCTTGAAAGCGTTGTGTATGGACTGCTGCTGGGCAGCTCGTCTCTTGTGGGCCTCCAATCGCTCGCCTCTAGTCTTCACAGTCAACTCCGGCGTTGTGTCAGATATCATCGGCGCCATCCCCATGTAGTTGAACAAGTTGAAACTTTCAAGAGTTGATTGGGAAGGTTTTAGCATAGGGTTGCGACTTGAAACGCAAGCGCAGTGGTTGAACCAACACAATACAACATGCTGAAAACATTACTTACAGTTACTTACATTAAAAATATCAACAAAAATATCCCTCAGGCCTAGCGACAAACCGAACTTCTGTCCCATCCAATCGGCCGGTACCCCAAAGCCCGAGTCACTCTTGGCCCCCCTCATCCTCTTCATCACTGCCAGAACTGTAAGTTGAAGCACTCCACTCATCATGGTCTAGTATTCTATATTGCCAATTATCATCAAGGAAAAAACCTGCCTCAGCTAATCAGTTCTCTAGTCTTCTTAACTTACATTGGTATACATTATGAGTGCTTGCTACCGTCTTGTACCCAACCCCTAATTTGTGCTCCCCGTGCGGGCCATTTATTCGGATGTCCAACACTGCCGATGCAAGGCGCATCCGCTCCTGCTGTCTATGTTGCATCCGCACTGCCCATGCCGCCATCCTCTGCTCATGCACACATTCCATTCTCCTCCTCTCTATATTGAGGAGGACCTGACGCCATTCGCCAGACCTCACACGCGCCGCCTCCATCCCCCCTAACAAAATAAAAATGGACCTACAGGCCAGGGCAAAGTGTGCCTTGTCCCTTACATTCAACCTATCCCCGATCATAGCATATATCAAAGGTGGCATCCCAAAGAACTCCATATCCCTCAACTTTCTGAGCCTAACACGGACCCCTGCCCGGTGTTTCCTCATGCGCCGCTTTGTGCCATCAGGCCTCCACTGGCCTCAACGAACGCCACCTACACCGGCAAAGGCAATTGTTGGATATATAGTAGCACAGCGTTTCCCGGCCAATGGGCGGCTGGTACTCTGCCCTTCCTGGCCAAAAGGCGGCCGGTACTAAGGCCACATAGACCAACAAATTGCCAACACTACAGGAATACAAGAAAAACAAAGCCCCATTGCATGGGGCCTGATGCAGTGCACAGGGAGAGGCAAATGTTGGATATGATAGCACAGCATTTCCCGGCCAATGGGCGGGTGGTACTCTGCCCTTCCCGGCCAAAACATGGCCGGTACTAAGGCCACATAGACCAACAAACTGCCAGCACCGCAGGAATACAAGAAAAACAAAGCCCCATCGCATGGGGCCCGTGCAGCAAGATAACATATGCATGACAGACATAGAGGAAAGTGCATCGTCCACCATTAACTCCTGTTCCAGTGCACACAACACTAAACTGCAGACAACAAGACAATATATAGCATCTTTCAAGCCTTGGAATCCAAGGTTAGCTTACGTTTTCTCTTCCCTGTGGAGGCTGCCAGGGTGCCGCCCTTGGAGGTCCCACCTTTGGCGCCTTCTGCAGCGTTAATCAGACTGCCTGCGCCTGCCACACACATAATAAAGTACACACCCAGCAAGATGCTCATGCACCAAAAGAGACAAACAGCAATAATAGGGACACAATGGGAGAAGCAGCAGCTGCCCATGCACACCGCAAGCCCGGCAACCGTGGCTTTTTCCCGGCCAGGCCATGGCCGGTACTCCAGCCGAGCAGAACAGCAATCCCCCCGCCCCGCCCCGACACTATCTCAGACAAGCAGCAGCCGCCCATGCACACCGTGAGCCCAATAGTAGTGGCTTTTTCCCAGCCATGCTATGGCCGGTACTCTAGCTGAGCACAACAGCATTCCCCCTGCCCCAACCCGACACGATCTCGAAGAAGCAACAACCGCCCATGCCCACCACGAGCTCAGCAACAGTGGCTCTTTCCTGGCCAAGCCGCAGCCAGTACTCTAGCCGAGCAGAACAGCAATCCCCCCGCCCCAACCCGACACGATCTCGGAGACGCAACAACCGCCTATGCACACCACGAGCCCAGCAACAGTGGCTCTTTCCCGGCCAAGCCACGGCCGGTATTCCAACCGAGGAGAACGGCATCCCCCCCGCCCCACCCCGACACGATCTTGGAGAAGCAGCAGTCGCCCAGTTCACCCCCCTACCTGCATTATCTCCTGGTGTGGCATGCTCACGGCCGGAGCCTGCATTGAAGAAAATACAATACATTACCAAATACCCATCCACCCAGCGCCTTCACAAAACAATAGCCCTTTCCTGGCCAAGCATCAGCCGGTACTCCAGCCGAGCACAACAGCAATCCCCCCGCCCCACCCTGACACGATCTCGGAGAAGTAATAGCCGCCCATGCACACCACGAGCCCAGCAACAGTGGCTCTTTCCCGGCCAAGCCGTGGCCGGTACTCTAGCCGAGCAATACAGCAATCCCCCCGCCCCAACCCGACACGATCTCGGAGACGCAACAACCGCCTATGCACACCACGAGCCCAGCAACAGT
>CAJHUC010000145.1:0-16916 GCA_905146915.1 Ostreobium quekettii
AATAATGCCAGGATGACGGCAACAGAAATCACAACTTTGGCCCATTCAGAGGATTCGGGATCGTTGAAAAGGAGTCCAGCAAAAAAGAAGAAGATGGAGGTGGACAGAGATAGGGACTCCAGTGCGTTGAGGCTCAGAGAGATCTTTTTTGCCCCTGTTATATATGCCCTCTCCACAAAAGGTGCGCATAGACAGTGCATCGCCAGGCTCAGTAAGAGAACACCCATTGCAAGGATGGCCTGGAGGTTGGCTTTCAGCGAGTGGCCGAAAATTGTGATGCCAAACAAGAAGGCCTTTCGGAGCAGCACCACGATTTCCCAGTACTGCGTCCCTGCACGATACGAGCAGTACAGAAATCCGTATGTTGGAGCACAGACTCTGCCTTTGCCATCTCTATTCAGAGTGAAAACAGCGAGCAGCCAGAGGGGCATCCCAATGATTGCCAGGATCAAGGGAACACCAGCCCCCAACAGCAGTTTCAAGTGGTCTTCTTTGTAGCACTCCACATCCGTATGTTCCACCCAATAGGTTGACGTTGCAGCCACGCACTCGGGGCACATCTCATCAGGTGAGTCGACATCGATGCATCTGAAAATCCTCAGCATGTTGGTTGTCATGTCAATGTAGGAGACATAGAACACGGAAAACACGGTTACCGCCCAATGGCGAGCATTGTACGATCTCCTGCTTCTGGGTGACGCCTGGGTCCAGTAAGCAATGAATAACCATATTGCGCTGATCACTGCAATCAGCATAAATGGCATCCAACTGAAGATGGCAACACAAATCAAAGGGCCACGGTCATCATTGCTGCCGGACAGTAAGCATCCCAAGGACACGCTCCTGTCATACACGGGGCCCCCAGCGCCACCTGCCAAGGAATCTGCAGAGACATGAGACACATTGTCCATGAGCGTCGTGTGGATCGGCAACAACAAAAGCACCGCAATCTGTCACTGGGGGTTGCCAGCGTGCAAAACTGCGCAGCAACAACCCGGATATCCTCGTGTATTTGAATCGCCACTCTTTTCGTTGTGTTCCCCTCCGTCAAGATTTCGGCAGGCACATTTGAGGGTACCACAATTGGTGTGCTGCACCCCAGAATCGATGACTCACGATAAATGCTATCGAATGCAGAGTGCCAGCGTCTACACGAATAGGAGAAAGGTCTGCATGGGATAAAGGGTTGTGTAGGGACGCGACCGTATCAGTCGAGTAGTGGCTTCAGTTGCAAGGTAATGCATCAATTAATGGAAGCAAGCGACTACCTGTGATTCCCAAAGTCTTGGACACTTCTGCCGTCCAATTGACATTAATGAGAAACCCAATGCTGAGGACCTGGAGAAAGTTGAGAAGAATCTACACCAGAAAGACAGAGTATTAGTGAAGCAGTTCGTGGCACAAATGAACCAATGCCTGAATTGCGCAGTGCACCAGGGCAACATATCCTTAGTTGGGTGACATGTGTCGACTATCAACATTTTTCCAACGATTTAAAACGTTGCAGCTGGCAACTGCTCTCGTCAAATCGCGCGTCAATCCCAAGCAATGCATTGGCATAATTTAACGTGCTATTGCAATCATTTCTCTAGAGACTTTGCCTGAAAATTCGTCTAGTCGTTGGGACCAAAATTATCACAACACGTGCTGCAAATCCAGCAGCGATCCCGGACTGTGTGACTCCAGCATCAAATCCATCATCAAATCAACTCGTAGACCTGCGAGTGGGAGGTAAACCTCCCCAAGCACATGGGTTACACATACAATTTTCTCGCTGCAAGCAAAATCCACGAAATGGACGGCGCAATCATGGCTATTCCAGGATTCGTTGCTGCACGCAGTCGAGGATTTCTACACAAATATATTGACGTGCATGGAGGTACTCCATCTTGAGGACACCACAGGAATCTTCTTGGAGCAGGGCGGAGACGTTGCTCGTTGATAGGATGCATTTGTGTTGGGATTGCGAGCCCACAGCGTCGGGTCTTACGCCGAGTGTCAGTAGCCTTGCCAAATGAAACCTTCAGTACAGTTGCTTTTTGCTGTTTGGTGGGGCTGATGCACGGCAATCTGCTGCAAAATGATTATGATGATGATGATGACGATTATTGTTATTATTATTATAATTATGAGTTCCTTAATTACATAGCGTTCACTAAACCCAACTCCGCTCCCAGCAGCACAAACATGATGTCAACAGCCTGTGCCAACTTTCGGTGATGTAGGCCAAAAGCAAAGTAAGGAAATGTCCATGTAGAGAGAGATTCATGTACAGAGGTGGCTGCTGACTGGGAGCAATAGAGTCATCAAAATGTAGCGCCCAGTGTCAGAATGTAGCATCAGCAGGAATGTACTTGATGTCCCAATACCAGCAAAACCCAGAATACTAAAGTTCCAAAAGCTCCAATGTTCCTAATGTTCCATGGTGCAACAATCGGAAGTCATTAAGAGCAAAGCTATGATTTTCGCCCCTCCTTTCGCAATTTCAATAAGCTGTATCTTTACAGCGTAAGTGTTGAGTGTTTATGCGCATTTTTTTGTCAAATAGTATTTAGCGTCTTACCCTTACAAGCTTGGACATCCGCATGTTCTGTGGACGCAATGTCCTTTGAGTACCCCGACGTCGTGGCTTTCGTCAGAGAGGCAATTGATTTGAGAGTAAAACGAGTCTTGAGATGAGCTAAGCAGATTCAATAGCAATAAAATCGAGTCGCGTTGGCTTAAGCTTTCATACCAAGCTAACCGGAACAATCAGTGGATGAAATAATGTACCAACCGGTGCACAGACTCGCGCGCCAATTAGTGGCTTGTTGTTGTGGCGATTGCTCTGCCAATTTCGTTACGAATCTCTGTGCCAAATGGTGCGCAAATTGGAGCAGTTATTGTATCGTGGCAATGAAACGCTGTATTTTTCTCCCTGCTGTCGTTTTTCATTCGCACCAGTCTGTCGAACGAGCGCAGGAACAAACGACCAGGCTAGCATAAGCAACGAGTTGTTGGCACTGCATTAGGCGAGGCAGCCTAGGCGCTGGCTGCCGGCGCCTTGTCTGCGCTGCGATTGACCGTCGCTTGACCGGCGCCACGGCAGGTGATCGTCGCTGCCAGGGGATCCCCGGTGTCGACTGCCGCCGGCGCTTGGAGCGTTCGTTTGCCCCAAAGGGAGGCCAAGGGTCCCAAATGGACAGCCTTGGCTGGCCATTTGTTGCCTCTTTGGCGTTGGCTGCCGCGCCCAAGACTGGCAATTAAGGCACAACGTGCAAGGCGGGAGTGGGAGGCGGCGCTTGGGCTGTCACTTCCAAAGTTATGTGACCATGCGGTTGATATGTATGCCGAGGTCTTACGTGGTACACCCCGCCTTCTCGGCTTGTAGAAACGATGCTCGTGGCCACCGTTTGTTGCTAGGCACGAGTGTCAAGATTGACGCCTGTGAGTGACGGCAATCCTTGGCCACGAGTGGGCAAGGCGGCGGGAGATGGATGCGCCCATCGGATTCCACTCCCGTCGCTTTGCGGCGAGGCGTTTGGAACTTGAGCGCACATCTTGAGTGATCGGCGTTTTCGCTTTGGTTGCCAGAACCGCCCCCCACGTGCAGCAATTGTTGCAACAACTGGGTGGCAATTGCCACCCGCTAGTGCTGAGGTTGGCAGCCGAGGTTGGCACCCGTGGTGGCCGCAATCGGTGGCCTCGGGGGGCAAAAGATGAGAAGTGGGAGCCGGCGTTCGGCCTTGCAGGGGTCTTTGAAAGTGCCCAAGGCTGGGTGGGAAGTGGGTTGGGTGGGATTGTGGACTGGGTCCATGGGCGCCCTGGTGGCGCCTACGCAATTGGTGGTGCATGGGTCCTACTGCTCTTATCCATGGTCCAGTGGGATGCACAGCGCTGCACTGCCGCCCACTCCCCCGGGGCTCCAGGAGGCCGGTGTTGTGGTCTGGTGCCTTGGGTCAGTCACTGGTGTCTTGTCGTTGGCAGGGGCCAAACACATTCGCGCTCACTGCATTCGCGACTTGCGCTCTCTTGGCTCGTGCCCTTCCCTCGTCCTTGCTACCAAAGCCTCTAATCCTCACGGTGCGCCAACAGCTAGAGACGCCCATCGCCGATGTTGGAATTTCACCCTTTGTCTGAGGGGCACGCAGCCGGCGTTGCGAGGCTTGACGCTATGCTAAAGGGGCTAACTTGATTGACCGCGCGGCAGTGGACCTGCTGGTGCGCTGCAGCGCTGCCCCATGGCTTGCGCAAAAACAGTGCATGCACTCGGCGACTTCATGCTCCTGCGCGCAGATTTCAAGGCTGAAGCTGCAATGTCTTTCTTTGTTGCCCCATCGCTTCCTCTCACCACAAGCATAAAGGATGTTGGTCTCGATTAAACAACATACTACCACTTCGAAGCTCTCTTGGCTGAATCAATACATTCGAGTAAGCAATCGTTGCCTTTGTTAGATTTATCTGATCTGATCTTGATTACTACGGTGGCGCGGCCAGTTTGAGGGCATCTGAAGTCGCTCAAAACGGGATAAAGGAATATGTTGGAATATTCCGCTTCTTGGACAACATTGAATTTACATCACCTACGATTGGCGTTGCCTCCGTCACGGTCGATGCAGCAAGTCTCGTTAACATACACTAAGAAACTTCAGGGTTTTACATTTACTGCGTTTAAAACATTCCCAGGTATCTACCTTCAGCACTTCGGGTATGGAGCCCTTCTTCGCATCTGCTGTTGGAGCTGCGGCATCTTCCTGCACGGGTGCTGCTGGTGCATGAACCTGCTCCTCCAATATTGCTGGCGCATGATCCTCTTCCGCACCGGGGCTGCTATCACAATTGGTGCTTCCAGCCATCCTTGCGTGAGCCACCGCCTGCAGTGTTTGCATTGAATTTCGCGGTATCAGATGTCATCGGCCGAATCCTGGACAATTCTGGACAGAAGGGCAGACGTTTGCTGGACAGTTTACCTATCGCATTCCGATTGCACAATTTTCAATTCTCTCCCCACGAGCGTGTACAAAAGTCCCAACAGTACATGCCACACATCAAGCCACGCGCGTCTTGATACAATTTCAGTCTGAATCAGAAGAACAATCTTTTGTGGTGCCGCGTAGCTCCCTGTGCTGATAAAATTTCCTCAGAATTCGGCTGAGAACATTTCAATCAGCCCTCATGGGTGGCATAACACAGTTCAGGCTGAAATAGGTGTTACACGAATAGTAGTACTTGGAACCGGCGCTACTCCCGCTGAGAATTCGGGCATTCGTATTCCGACTCTTCACACATTCCTTTCATTTGGAGAAACTGAGATTTCGGAGCGATTCCCGCCCATGCGCTCTTCGAGGTCCTAAAATTGCAGAGGTGCCAATGCCACCAAGGTTGTTGTGGAAAGACATGTGGATGAGTGCCAGCTGATCACTTCATCTTTAGGTTGATTCAATATTAAAATCATTCGCTTTTTTTGCGAGTTCTTCGTGTTCCTATTGCTTTGAAACGCCCTAATCTCGGGATTGATTGTCGGCTGTACTGGTTTACGGCATGTCGGATTTTTGGCTCGATTCTAGGATAAAGGGGTATGATAATAGGTTATTTGGGTCAGTAGTCAGCGCTGGGTTGAGGTGGAGGTGAGCGGCAGTAGCTAAGGTATTGCGCGTTGTGATTCCTGACAGAGGTGTGTGGTTAGCGGGCTTGTTAGTTACTCGCATTTACGCACATACGTACACGCACTTACAAGAGTTTGAAATGTGCGTTCAAGTATGCACAAGTGCGTGGCTTTACTCGCATTAATGCGCCTTGTGATTCTGCAGCTCGAGCTGTCTCTATTCTCGTCAATCTATTGCCGCCCTCACTGCCATAGAATTCGACAGACCTGGCTTCTACTTCGACTTGTACCCACACTAACACACATGGCAACGAAGCCGCTGACACTGTCCACGGCGGTTGGCATATGCGAGTGGGTGTGAAGCAACTATGGACGGAGCCGAGGCAAGCTTCACAACAAGCAGCTGCTCCAAAATTTCAGGATGCTCATGGGGATCCATGCGCCGCCCACGCTCAAGCGCATCAGGGAGACAATGGAGCGGCGACCACATGCACTAGAATGGGTAGAGGATGATCTTGTTTCAGCGATGTCGTTGCCCTTTCCGAGGGCAAGGTGGACGCTGTGTTTAGCGCGCTCCAAATGGCGCCGCACTTACCATTTTTCTGCGACTTGGCGCAAGATTGGTGATTGTATGCAACATATTTATGTATTCCAAGCGCCGGCAGGCGCTGAAAGTTGCCTGATTATACGCCACTATGTCAACGCAATTTTAATGCTGTGAAAATGATTAACGATTCTGGTGATGGCATATGTGCCTGCTGGCAGTCGATGGAGATGCCAAGTTCCAACGGGGCCTTGCAAGTGTACACACGTGGCAGGACCAGACCCAGCATATGGAGGCCCCATGCCCCAGGGGATGGACGTGGACGTGGCAATTCTGAAGCTGTGAGCTAGCCACAGTTGTGGCAATACATTATATAATATAAATATATATGAATCAATATAATACATATATATGGAGATGATAATGTGTATGGAATAGCGCGACTTAGCGGCAAGTGTCGAAAAGTCTCGACTGGAAACATGCAAAATGTGCTGAATCACCATAATATTGAAGTGAATTGTGGTCACGGGCTTTCTAGAAATGGTTCATTCCAACGCCTGACATTCCGTTTGACTCTTGGCTCGTGTTCGTGCTGCATCAGGCGGCTTCATTCCATTCTGACAAATGAAAATATTAGAAATGAAATTTATTGTATACCGATTGAAGCAAAAACCATGATTTTGCCCAAAACTAAAGCAGCATAAGCAATTTTGATTCTCGTACGAAATCAAGTTTAAGTATCTTGCCTCGGCTTCGTTAGTCATATATTCCCTTCTCGATTCCCTTGGCTCAGGGCTCTTTCCGACACTGGACGACGTCGAGGCAATAGCTGCTCCGCCCCTCACATGGTTGGCGCTATCTTCGCAATCCACAATTTCACAGGCCTGAAGAAATAACAGGGATACGAATGGGTACCAGTTCAAATATTTCTCTTGTTATGGCACAAAGCGACAACGCAAGTACGTTTGCACTGGCACAACTTGCGACATATTATAGACTTATGATTACGTATTTGCAGTTCATATGCGTCCAATTTGCCCATTTTTTACAGAGCTAAGCAGCATATCACTAGTTTTGCTCGGCCAAGAAGTTGGCATTGGTAACTCGAAAACAACATTAGTTAGCTGTTGCCCACGCAGTCGAATTGAAATGTACGCTTCCAATGCATTCGTATAAAACAAGTCATAAAGATCAAGCTACAGCACAAAACCAACATGTGCGGATCTTGCCTTTGGCTCGCAAGATGGAGCACCCATTTCCAGACGCCTTTGCACAAGGTTTGCTGCCGTTTCAGCAGATGAAGGACCAGCAGCGATTTCTCCCATTCTGGTTTTAGTTGTGCTTGTGCCGCCAGTTCTTTCGGAGGCCTGAAAATTTGTATCGAATACATTGGTTGCATTGCAAGTAAAAGACATGAAAATCAATCATCCCTGATTCCCAAGGTGCGCCAGGGCTGGCGATCGGGCCGCGAAGAAGCAATCGGCAGCCAACCGCTGCGGCGACTACAGTAGGGTGGAGGAGAATGGGTGGTGAAAGATCGGCGCCGAATGCTGCCGGCATATACGTTCCTATACAGGGAACATTGGGGCGCGAAAAGGGGCGTTGCGGTGGGTAGGCTTGTTATTCATGGCGTAAAGACAGGCCATGTTCAGGTATTCCTCGGGAAAAAACTTGCAAAAATTACGCAAATACAAGCTGCGCTTACGCCATAAGTACCAGGCCGGGGCATGTGTCGGATAAAGCGCAGAGGGTGGGTGGGCTGGTGGGTCGATTTGTTGCCGGACATGTTCCAGCGTTCGCGGTAGCTAGGTGGCCGTAACATCTGCGAAACATTAGACATAAATACAACGTCGTGTGTAGAGCATCGTCGATGCGAAGGTGGAAAATGGTGTGGCAGGCCCAGTTTATTAGCACCGATGCAGCTTTCGCACAAACATCAGCTCTTCTCAGTATTGGCGTGCTGAAGCACTGCTCGGCAATGCATCAATGCCAAAGCTGCTACAATCACCAGGAAAGCATCGGCCAAAATTTGTGTACTTTAGAGTACACGGTCCTGGAAATTGCGTACCATGCTATGCGTATAAAAGTCGTGTACTGGTCGCAAAGTACATGATTGCTGAAATCGTGTATTTTTTGTAGGTACACGGAAAAGGTGCATCTGGCCATCGTGGAAAACGCGATCAAGAACACGGTTTTCCGTGATCTCAACCGTGCACCAGCAGCAGCCGTGCGAAATTGTGTTCCACAGTACACAAGTTTTGTACGCTTATCACGCAGCTTTACACGATTGTACGCTGCCCAAAATGGCAGATACCGTATCAGCGAATATTGCAACAACTTCCACTGTTTCTCCAGATGTCGTGGTGTCTCCGCCGTTCCAACAGACGCCCATAAAACGTCCGACAGATTCACGGCCGTTGCTTCAATGTTGTCGCACATTGCATCGGCACCCACGGATTTCGCCAATCCGTTGGATCCTGTAGGGGCTGACCCAAGGCCACCTTATTTATAATATCCTTCTCCCGTGCCATTCGCGACCATGGCTGGGTCAATTTGCGGAGAACTTTATAGGCGCTGAGCCAAAAAACGTTTTGCTCGTAAGTCATGAGTAGCAAATGGCAACGGACGGGAGACTGGGAGTCCCCATTTTCCCGTCCGATGCAATTGGTCGCCAATGACCACTTCGACTTGGGACCAATTGCACAGGGCCGTCAGCGCTGACACCAGTAGAAAACAGCCTGTTTGTGGTGCCAATTGCGACGCCATTTGACACAAATTGATGCCATCGCAGCCCCTTTTATGCCATCGCAATCACTGTGACGGCATCATTTTGTGTCAAAATGGCATCGTAGCTGGCATCGCCAGCATGTCGTTTCCTCCCAGTGTGAGCCAGAGGCCCCCATGTCCAAATTCTCCACTCCGATGCCATTTCCGAGGAGGCCACCCGACAGCCGCAATTACCGCCATAGCGTCAGCACCCATATCAGCAAGGCTCGCTCGCTCGTTTGCCCACCACTCCCCCATGACCTTCAAGCAATCCGTAACCGCCACTAGGAAAAAACAGGCCAGATGACACAGTCCTGACATGGTCTGCTATAAATCCAACGGTGTACTTTCGGCAAATGTGGCCTCAAAACTACACGGTTTGTGCACACATTGACACAGTTTTAACTGTGTATACTAGGAAACCAAGTAATCCACACAATTGCTTGAGGGCACACGGTCAAAACTGTGTCAATGCGTGTACTAACTGCGTTGCTTAGGACCACATTTGCCGAAACTACACAGTTGTATTTTGTGTAGACCGTGCCAACACTGTGTCATCTGGCCTGTTTTTCCCCGTGCGCCTTTTCTAGCCACCGCTTCACTAACGCCTCCCCCATCAATCGCAAATTGCTAAACTCCCATGCAGCTCGATTAGCTGGCTTCATCGATGCACCGTCCGTCAATTGCGAATCAGCATGCGGCTTGATTTGGTGGCTGTAGGCGCAAAGGCTTTCCATTACGCGCGTGGCATCAGCCGCGTAGTGTGCGTGAGCAAGCACACATGCCTCGTTAGATGGGGTTGGCTTGGTGCGCTCGCGGTGGCTAGTTGGGAAGCCGCAGAGCGGCGGAGACATGGAGGGAAGGGGGAGCAGGAGAACAGACACAGGTGCGTTGGATGGGTGAGTGGGCGGGCGGGCGGGGGGCCGCAGATGCTTTAAAAGTCCCCAAAGCACGGGGTGCGCAATGGTGCGTTCCCAATTCCTGAATAAGGAAGCGGCGGGCCCCGTTCCGCTTTGCAGCGCCATGGGTGCCACCTTGTGTGGGTGGGTTGGGGTGGAATGGCAAGGTGATCCACCCATGATGGATCCCTGCAAGAGAGCGTATTGTGGTTGACAGCTCTTGGCGGTTTGACGAGACAGTGGGGAGGGGGCGGGGAGGGGAAAGTGGCAGGCGAGGTGAGTAGTCCAAGTTATTGGGGAGTGGGTGGGGGCTTGTGCGGCGACCATTCCATGAGTGGTCCTTGCGAACGCTCGCACGGTCGAGCTGAGGTCGATGGCGAGGATGCGCCTTCGATAGGCGAATTCAATGTGGCATGTAAAAATAGGAGGAAAAGGGCCAATAACACGTGTTCATGAGGTGCACAAAATTTACGGGTTTGGGTCACTTCCGTGTTTTCAACATGCAGAACACTGATGAAATGGACGTGACGATTGGGATCTACCTCCTCTGTCGCAACTGCAGTTCGAATTCGAATCGACAGGCTATGACAGGTAGCACCACAATCGAGTTAGCATGTAGACCAAGTGGAGCCAGCACACTGGGCAGATGACGTTCTGTAGCCACAAGATTTGACGTGAAATCGCCATATCTGTAAAGAAGCACTAAACAGCCAGAAGCTATCCAGAAACGACATAAAATACATGAGGAAGGCGCAGCACCAAATGACGATTTCACTCGCCCTGGAGCAAAGCACTTGGTATGGGATTTGACAATTCAATAACAGCCTTGGCTCCCTTTAATAATGGTAACGGTTCGCAGCAAGAAAAACAGCGCATACAGCCTGCTGGTGCGCGCCAATGGGTAAACATCCATAATGGCCTTTTCGTGCGTAACAAAGAGAAGCAATAAACATCACCATGTCCGCATTTCTTCGATAGTGAGCCCTGATGCACAGAGCCCGTGCTTAGGCCACTGCCAATTCACCACAGTTATGGACCCAGTTTCCATAGTTGCATCTGCACTGAGGATGTATCTCAAGCAGTGCACATGTACACTTGTCATTTCAGAGAGGCACTGACGTCCGCGCGATGTGGGGCCAGGGATCGCAGCGCCCTGTGCGCTGCGGCTTCAGAGTGCTCGCCACAATTGCCTTGATGACACCCCTAATCGCATTGCTACCTGGATACCGCCTGGCAATTGGGTTTGCTATTTTGGCCATGGTCTGACCCTTGGTTGTGATAGCCATGGTGCGGACTCTGAAAATGTGTCTGGACAAATGCTACTACAATTGTATCTGATAAATCACTGTCACAGATCAAGCGATGGAACAGATGCCCCATCGAAACGTTGAAGCATCAACACCCTAAGGTAATCCCACATCCAATGAAAATCCTGCATTAAACAGTACACCACAATGCACTTCAGTGACAGTGTCAATGGAAGCCTATTGTCCAGTGAATCAGTAGGTGCAGCCCTCCAATTTATATCAGGATCCCGTGTTACACGCACTTTCTGTTTTCCAGGGTTGGAAGCTCAAGAGCAGTGCTGGCGCTTGAGTATAGCACTATACATCAAGGACCCTGCAATCCACTGTACCTTGTCCACTATCCTACAAGAAATTGACAACTGATCTAGACAAGAAGTGATATCTTCAAATGATGTCGGGGTTTTTGGGAAACGAGACATACTTCCTCAATCACGTTTTGAAAGAATTTCTATCGATCAAATGGATGCAATACCATTTATCAATTTCCTGGGAATTCTCTTCCCTTCCTGTATGTTTCAAATGTTCGTATGGAAGTATTGTGGGTCCAAAATGCTGCAAAATTTGCTTTCAAAACGTCTTCATCGCCCCGAGTATTGCTGCTCAAGGCAAATTCCTCGTCCCCGACCAGTTGTTTTGGGACTGCGACGCGTCTTGAATTCTTTTGCTTCAACAGTTCAGCGGTAGTTCGGATCACCCACCATTGGGCAGATACTTTACCTTGGCGAGCTCTTATTTCCTCTGTTCAACTCCGCGCTGGAAGTGTTCACTGCGATTATGGCGTCTATTTTGCAAGCCATGTACATTTCTAAAGATGCGCAAACTCATCAGGGATCTCCATAAAGTAGGGCAAAGTCGTGCATACAGGTAACAGCACGCTCTCTTGGTTAAAACCCCGCTCCACGCCTCAGGACAACGCCACAATGTGAAATGCAAGAGCGCCCTTGCTCATTTCACCGCAACGCGCGGTCGTTGAGTTGGCCAGTGCGCGGCGTCTCAGCATGAGCTCAAAGCAGTAACCTGGTATCACAGTGCTTGTCGGCACCAGTAGAAAACGACGTTTTGGCGACGCCCACTGCGACGCCATTCAATACTCCATCGCAACTCCGTCGCATTCACCCTGGTGGCGGCTTTAAGTGTAAAAGACATCTCAGCTGGCATCGAAAATGGCGGCTTTCAGCTATCGTCGGCACACTCGATCAATCCCCCTTCAGTGGACTACAAGGTCGTCAGGATGCCAAAGTTACAGCACACAGTGTCTTCAAACAAATTTTGGGACATCATCATGCAGCAAGGTATCTAAAAATACTCCCCATTCAGTCTACTTCTGCACAACCCTGGGCGTCTGAAAGCTTTCTAACGTCACATACCACCACTTTTAACAACAGTTACCAATAGTGAATGAAAGCAACCAGAACAGCCATCACACCGCTTAACCACGCACGAATTCTCAGTCAACTCGATTTCCAAATCAATGGATTCTCAACAGCATGCACTGGGGATATTCCGCTGGCGCTTATTTTATCGAATTCACGTCAAAGAAGACCACGACCAGGCTGCATAGGGCAGATCGCCATCTCTTCGTCTTCTTTTGTGACGTCGACTAACTGAGGCCATGTTTGATACGTTTGAATCACCTATAGGTGTTCCTCAATACAGCTATTGCTTCTAATAAAATCTCCGGCTCATACTTTTGGCCTTTATTCGCGCAAATTGAAAAAAAATATAAGCTTCTGTAGCAAATGTGGAACAGGAAGTTGACAAGAGCCCTTTTTTGCTTGACAGCAATGATTTCAATAGTTTCCCACAACCCGTGTGCGCCATTTTAGATCCGGCACAGTGATCGCTGTCGGTATTCCAAATTGGCTTTTCAGCCTCATAGCTGTCCCAAGACCTGACCCATGGATTTCTCACCACTGTTGTTGGTAACGGATAACTTCCCTGCCGGCTACAGAATGGAGCATTTGGCATCGCGTCCAACACGTCGCTAGCGTTTATGGTGCGATGCTGGCCCTGCGCATGCCAAAAGAAAGCGCCGCCATATGTGTGCGCGAAGAGTATTCAAAAGGCAACGACGTCATTGATTCCCTAAAATCAAGTTTGTGCATCAAGAATGGACACCGCAGAACGCATTGCATGCGCTGAAGTTAGCGGGATCCTCAATGAAGTGCCTGAGATCTCGAACCAAATCTTCTGAGGTTCAGGATCATATTGGATGAGGCGAGCTTGAATTTCGAACGAGAGAGAACTCGGCCCTGGCCATCTGCGACCGTCCGTGCCGTTCGCTAATCAAGTTCCGTTCTTTTGCCTTATTGTCCGTTAATAAAAGGAAAGTTTCCGTACAGCCCGGTAACTGGGTGCGTGTGTACCGCAGCGTACCGTTGCGGCCGTGCAGAGCACTGTTGCCACCACGCAAGAGGAAAAGGCGACGGGAGCGTGGCGTGCGGCCCCCAGCGGGCACCCCAAGGCTTGGCGTGGCGGTGGAGAGCCATAGAAAGAGTGACAGATTGGCGCCTTCACGGCGTCTATTCCCGCCGCCCGGGGGGCCCAAGGTTGGCCCTCGCGGGTGGCGGGATTGGGCGCCCATGAAGTTTGTTTCGGGAAAACAGCAAAGCGGTCAGTCTTGCGGCCATATTGAAACTTCGTGTTTTTGTGCCTCGAGGGGCCTTGATGTGGAGCGTTACTAAATGCTCAGCAATTAATGGGTCAACTTCATTTTAGGGCCGTACAAACCAAAATTTCGGGAGCAGTTTTGGTTGCGATAATATTGAAAAAAATTGGAATACGCGTTATTGAAAACTGTGTGCCAAAGTCATATTCGACAGCGGGTATGGAACGAAGGAAGTGTTATCTGGCGCATTATTCGTTGGCCACGTGTAGCATTTGCAAAATTTTCAAAGAGATGGCTGGGCAAACCATAACGCATAGGGTAACCACTTGTCTATTCGTGGATTCATTCAAGCTCTAAATGTAAGTGAAGGACATCCCACAATAGATGAAAACTGAGGTAAAGAAATGATCAGGTTCGACATTGCAGAAGACTACGTTCAAGGAACTGTAAGGCATAATACTAAGCCTACGTGTTTTCCATGCAAGATCCGCAAATACCCCAGATAATACAACTTAATAGCGTCACCCACGGAGTCAGCCTTCAAATATCCCAAAAGCGCCTCTTCTGCAAGGAAGCCTTCTGTTATCATGCAACGTTTTTTTTCAGCTTCATTCACAGCAATCTATGATCAGTAGCCAAAGTGTGTTTTATCCGCTTCTCCCCCAACATCGCTCTCCAAAATTTTCCACACTGACAACACGATGTTGCGCTGCTCAACATGACATTGTTGTATTCAATAGAAATGCATGATGCTTCATGTCTGTTGATTGCTTCCCAATACAACCTAGTGCAAAATTCGTGCAGTGTGAACATTTCTTCTATTTTCAATGCCGTAAATCGTGCCCTTGTCCTCTCCTCCACTGCGGGGACATTATCCAGCCTGGTGTTGCAGAGTCTCGTACCGAGCATACTCCATTTCACTCTGTATTGCGATCCTTTTTGTAAGACAACTGAGTGGCAAGTAAGTTTGTGCTAGCACTGCGATGGTGTAATAATTGTGTACTTCAGTGACGAAGCCTTGGAGAGGGCCGCATCCATTGCTTGGGCTTACTACAGCAGACAGCTTGGTTGATAACAAGGTCTGGGATGATAAGAGCCATCTCATAAATGATGACGTTCTGGGTATTCAAAGCATGCACAATCACCTTCTACCTGATAATGCGAGTACCAGGTGCATGCTATCCTCCAGTTTAAACATGCAATTTGGGTTTTTGTTGAGAAACAAATAGAAATATCTCAATAACTAGGCATAGCAGTGGTAACTGGAGCTACATCCTCCTCTGGCCAACGACGATCCAGAGGCGGGCCATGGCAATTGGATGAAAGGCATCTTTATACCAAACGGCCAAAGGTGGCTTGGAACCATGGATTTGATGACATGGGTGCACCAAGACGAAATGTATATGTATTGAGTGCAAACAGTGAATAGAAAATTGGTACTCGTTAATGTGCACTTGCAGGCCTCCTCTGAGCCTCCGCCGAGTACTATTTTATCGTTTAGCATATTGTACATCAGTGCTTCGCCCCAGTACTTTATGTTCCCTCGATCCTGTCAGTACTTCATCAGCCAGAGCAATGCCGAGAGCGCCTCCTTGCCTTATGCCTGGCTTTGTCGCAGTACATTGACAAAGCGCAAAACAGCGACTTGACCCAGTACATTGCGCTTCACTTGTCTCGCCGATAATTTACACCTCCGTCAACAGACCGAATTCAAACCACCGTTCGCTTTTACCACACATGCTCCCTCCTTTCTCTTGCCAATTGTTTATTCCGACTAGTTTAGAAATTTAAGCTTGCCCCAAATGAAGCGACTGGTAATCTGACAAATCAGAGGATGATAATTTTATGACGTATTTCACAATTTGCAGATCGAGGGGGTTTTACCCATAGGCTGGAATTGCAGCGGCTTAACAGGCTTGTTTAACTCCGGATTGCATTTAGAACTTTATTAGCAGCTCTCAAAATCTCGTCCAAAATTTTTTGAAGTTGCGTGACAGCTGGACACACTCGATCCACGTTATTTACACGATAAACACACTATCAACGCATCACCAACATTTGTGTATTTGCCATAAGTTGAAATCGACAAATAGCTGCAAACTAGCGAAATTATGGTGAAATGGTGTGGCAATTTGGCTCATTGGATTACAGGCCAAATTGATGCCGTATTCTATGAAGGAATTAATTAAATTACCAGTTCGCTGACACAACGTGCGATTGGTGAGATACGCAACGTAGAAGAGATGCGACAAGCCTCGGTGCGCAAGCCATTGTTAGGCATAAATAGCCGTGAATAGAAAGGCAAATACCTGTTTAAGGGATTTACGCCGGCGTAACCATAAATTACTGGCGCCGCCGGCGGCGCCAGTATGTGCTGCCCAAAATGAATGAGAATCGAGCTGTGCAGCCAACGGTGAAGACAACCATGAGTAGGCGGGGAGGGGCGCGCCAGAGCGAAGGGTCCACGTGCACGGCCGCGGTGCTTATCTTGTGCCAAAAAGAGTACACCCCAACAACGACTGAGGGAATAATTGATCTGCCGCGTGGGTCGGCCGTCCAAGCCCCGTTGGCCAGCGACACGAATGACCATCACGCTCGTCCTCTCCAAGAAGAGTAGGATGGTTTGTTGCTACGTGCGCTACTGTCGCCTAGCCCCCGCTCAGGAATGCAGGCTCCGGCCAAGAGGCCAAAGTTGAAACCGCATCGCTCAGCTGGCCCCATAACCAATTGCCGTGGCAACACCTTTTTGTGCCTCTGACAGTTTACGATATTTTGGCAGGACTGTTCCTGGTGAAATTGACACGAGTGTCAGTTGGCGGAAAAGTGACACTAACAGACATCAATGTCAATGGGCAAAAACGATGTCGATTGCCACCAACGTGAGTGTAAAGTGACATTAATTGACACTAATGCTAAATTGCCAATTGGCCCTTACCCTCCAACCCCTCGGCATAACCTCAGCGCCGACGGGCTCCGGCCGGCGCGGCGTCACCACCCCCGATCCACACCACCCCAAAGAATCCACCTGGCCCTCCTGACGTCACGGCCACCGCTTCATCATCCCCACCGGCAACGCCCCCCCAAGATTCCTCCGGTACCCCAGACGTCATGGCGGCGGTGGGCGCATTGGGAAGTGGTCACACCCGGTCGTTGCCGGGGCCCACCATACACTGTCACGTAACCAGGGAATAACGACAACGAGGGAGTA
>CAJHUC010000146.1:0-22451 GCA_905146915.1 Ostreobium quekettii
CATTATGCACTTTAAGCACACTCAATCTTTAGTGTCTCACCAATTTACATTGGATGCATGTGCAAACCCTATTGGGGATAATGCTCTGTGCAAGCAATTTTCTTCGAATGTGGACAACTTTTTTGAAAAAGCCCTTGGAGCACGAATTTATGTGGATTAGTCCACCGTTTAAAGATGCAACCCTATTTTTAGACCATCATTTTGTAGAGCATAATAATGCTTTTACACAAGTCGGTGCTTGCATTTTATTATTTGCGGGCAATGTTTTACTGAGCACCCATGAGTGCACAAAATGTGCACCATTGTACATTACTCTAAGGGGACTAAGTTGTTTACACAACCTACAACCAACCCAACTGGTCATGTTGCCATGGCTGGTATACTATGGCCTATGAAGGTATATTATGAACCCCTTAAAGGAGCAGCGGGACACTGCATTCAAGGTGTTTCTATAGACCAACCTTGATTAACTTTTAAAGGCTGTGTTGGCCACCAATAGCATCCGTTCTCTTTGATAACAATGTGATAGGTATTGCGTACATTAATCTGACTTGTTGTTATTGGTTGGGCTTGATGCCTAAGCAGCTGCATACTACTTCTAATCACTAGTTATGGCATATGCGCCACTTATAGCTGTTTAGTTACGCCACTCGTAGTGTGGTGGACCCTACAAAGTTTTCCACACCCCCAAATACTTTGATTGATTCTCTTGAAGCAGAGGCTCTCCTCACGGACAAATCCTCACTCCCCTCTTTAGGTGTTGAGGGTGTTTCCTTAACTACACAAGGTTATAAAGAAACCATTTGATGTGCTGTCATTAACCTGTCTTACAACTATGACATCATCCTTAGTGACAACTGGCTCTACAAACCAGCCAGTATAATTGATTATCATCATGGTCACATTCGGGTGGTGTCTTGAGGTCACGAGATCATTCTTTGTAGTACTTTGGGCAATCCCTTTGCTCCACAGCCCAAGATGGGCATTTCCTCATCCCCTTTGGCTGTTCGCCATTTGGATCATGTGTGGTCATTAGGTTACGCCCAGCTTTCCTACCGATGGGATTCCTTTCTCCTTTTGGTTTTGCTTTGCTGGGTTGGCAATCTCTTTGAGGGCGATGCACTAGGCCCTTTGGCCATTGCAGACCTAACGGACAACGTAGGTCATGAGACCAATGCCCATACAATAGACCATAATAAGACCTCTGCACTTCTAAAGGAATATAAAGACTTCTTTCTTGAGGAACTACTTGTAGAGCTTTCTCCATATTGGAGGGTCGCTTTGACCATTCCCCTAGAGGTACCAACTGGTGAAGCAAACATCTTTCCGCTATACTGTATACCAAAAATTTTTGCGGAGAAAAATTTTTGCGTATTTTGCAGGAAAAAAAATTTGCGGAGAAATATTGTAGTGCACGAAAGTTTTTCTCCCGCGAACTTTTTTTCCCTGCAAAAATTTCTGCCGCGCGAACATTGTCACTACACAACCTTTGCGGGTGGGGTACCAGCGGGTGCCCGCCTTGTCTATAGCCCGCTCCAAGGCCCAACAAACTGAGGGTCCCTTGGCGTAGTGGGCGACCAGCAGGCCTGCCCGAGTGGCCACCCGCGAGGCCTTGGAGGAGCGCCCGGATTGGCGCCTCACAGCCGCATATTTGTGCCGCCTGCGGTGGCCTAGGATGGGACCCGCCGGTGGCCCGGGTTGGCGCCAGCCCGAGGAGCGAGATCCGCCACAAGATAGGCGCCTCGTGGGTGCACAATCATGCCGCCCGCGCTGCCTTGAATCGCCCCGGTCGGTGGCACGAATGGCCGCCCAATAGGCGCGATAGGCGTGACAAGCGCGCCTTCATTCGCCTGCCCATCCGTGCCCTCCGTGGTGGCTTGGAATGGCCTCTGCAGGCGATGCGAATGGGCGCCCGCAAAGCGCAAGAGGTGCAGCAGAAATGGCGCCTCGCAGGCACCCATTCCTATCACCTGCAGTTGCCAAGGGTACTGTTCCTTGCAGATGCTAAGATGACGATGGCGATTGGGGAGAATTTGGAGACCCCTCCGCTTTGCTGGACCCTCCGGAGCCACTTTGTGGGCCGTCCCCAGGGCGCGCTCCTTGCGCGTTCGACGAACTTGATGCAGGCGCAGATTTGGTCGCCGATCGCTTGGCAAGCCACACTGTGTTTGTGCCCTCAAAATGCTCCCAAAAACTTGTGTTCTCCATGGAGACTCGGCCACCCGATGTCCACTGCCCTGTGAACCCCTCGCTCGCCAGTTTAGGGCTTCTTTGCCGCTTGGCGGGGGCCCTGAGGTATGCCCAAAAGTTTGCAGGCAAAAAAAGTTCGCGGGACCAAAAAGTTTGTGGAGAAATATTTTTGCGCACTGGCTCGAACGCAAAATGCATGAAAATTTTTCTCCCGCGAACTTTTTTTGGTATACAGTAGTCCAAAAGAAATGGATGAGGTAAAAGAGCAGGTAGATTACTTATTGCAAAAAGATCTTATCACCAAAAGCAACAACCCTTTTGGGGCCCCGGTATTCTTTGTGCTGAAGCCAAATTGTAGCCTCCGGATGTGCATTGATTATATTGTATTAAATAAGGTTTTTGTGAAGAATAAGTGTCTGATATCTCATATAGATACCCTTTTGGATCAAGTGCAAGGGGCCAAACTGTTCTCGGCTATCGACTTGTAGCGAGGGTGGCCCCCGCAAGCACGAGAGGTGGCAAGCAATGCATGGGAATGAGCGCCCGCGACCGGCGAGCTGCATATCACGGGCGCCCATCTTCGCCATGCGTGCTGGCTTGAAATGGTTTCCCGGGGTGCTATGAATGGGTGCCCAGGTGGCAGGAGCTGGGTGCCATCCATGACCTGCGCCTTATCAGAGCCCATTCGTGCCACCCGTGCCAACTTTTAATGGGCCCCAGGGGTTGGCATTAGACGTGGCCGCTCAGCTTTTTTCCTGTTAATCTACTTATGTAAAAATTTTAAACACAAACAATCCGTCCGTCAATTTTCCATTATTTAGCCAGAGCCAATTTTCCGTTGCCGCTCATGCCATATCAGCTTTTATCTTTTTTAGCTCTGGAGCTATCTGTCAAGGGGGTGTTTGCAGCCACCGGTTTCTATAAAAGTATTTTTTTGTCCGTTGCCTTTCCTGCCATTCCGTTGCTATCCATCACAGACTTTGAGATTCCGGTAGTGTTCCGTTGGTTAGGGGCGGTTTCTGTTGGAGGCAATTTTTGCCAAGCGAATTTTTTCTCTCTGTCCAACAACCTTTGCCTTTAGATACAGGCCATAGCAGTGACAAAACGAGGTGCAATATTAATATATGTATAAACAATGTATATCTACTTATTTGCAATCCATGCCGTCACAAATGCTGCCTCGGCCGGTACTCCTTGCCATACTGGGGACGCCACCCGTTGTTCTTTCCCAGCCGTCCCTTGCAAATGCTAGACTATGTACATAAACACACCCTGGGCCCAAAGGCAATCCCCCGCTGCATTTTCCCGGCCAGCCCACGGCTAGTACTCCTTGCCAAACAGGGGATGTAACCCGTTGTTCTTTCCTGGCCATCCCTTGCAAACGCTAGACTACATATATAAACACACCCTGGGCTAAACGGCAATCCCCTGCTATGTTCTCCTTGCCAACCCACGGCCGGTACTTGCTGCGGCAATGAATGGCTAGTAATCTTTTGCCAAATGCACATGCTTGCTCGCAGCAACTATAAACAAATTCGACATGGTTTGTCATCTGATGCCTTGGACTTTGATATGGTCCTCGATGATGTCTTTGACTTCCTGCGCTCAGTTGGATCCCTCTGTATCCTGGTGCATACTGCCATGCTCTTTCTAAGCTTTTTTTCTTTTGCGGTGGTCTTCCCACTCTTGGCGCTGCATGTACCATCCCACCAATGAGCCCCTGCACACACACAAAAAAAAGCATACCTTCATCCCTGCTCTAGACTTTGCCAATGGGTTCAACAAGAACGCAGATGGACACATAGATATGCAAGTGGATAGCTAGGGACGCGCCACCTCACCTATCGACATTAGCAGGGGGCATGACCATCCTTTTTACGGTGACCACCAGGCCGGATTTTGAAAAACTCCACTATGATGATGCAGAGGATGCCTGCACATGAAAAGCATGGCGTCAACCCCAATACAACGTCCCCGTACTGGATTGAGCCAATGCATCTAGCAACAATGAAGATGGGCAAACAAATATGCAAGCAGATAGTCAGGGATGCGTCAGCTCATTTGTGTGGCCAGCACCCTCCGTGCCAATTTTGCAATTAGAGGAAACCTTGACTCGTTGCTGAACCACCAGTCTTCTGCTGACCAAAGTTCCTATAGCTCTGTTGGTTGCCTAGTATACTCAAACCACTCTGCGATGGCTATCTTGATGTTGTTGGGGAATGTCGGCAGATTGGGATTATGTTTCATAGATAAAGTTCTTCTTGTTGGGCGCAACTCCTCCCTGTCCCTTGGGTCAGCGGCCTTGGGTTAGTGACCTCGTCCAACCAACTCACATGTTTGGGACTGACATTGGGCGCTTTGTCACCATCAAAAAGTGGAGCCGCAGTGTCCAGAATTGTAGTGGGGCCATTCGCATGGGTGTCCAACTGCAAATCCAAAACATGAATGCATTAGACATGAAAACAAGACAATTTCTACACTGGCATTAAGGCCAATACCCTGAACTGGCTGAACTGCAAATCAACAAAATACTTGCATTTCAGCATACAACCAAGCAACTTCTGTCCCGGCTTAGTACCCCAAAGTGCCACTTGTACACCATCACGTTTTTATCATCACAATAGGCATACTCCATTACTACAAACATTCTGCATTATGTGTGCCACTCACCAATTTAGAAACTTTCAACATGAGCCTGTTAATGAAACTCTTGAACAACGGGTAGTCTTCTGTGACCATAGGCCAATCACTTTTATTATCCCATATTCTTTGCATCCACTGTAGATGGCTCCTCCTACCATCCATTGCTACAGCAAGAACCCCACGAGTACACCAGCATGGGATCGTCAATTATGCTCAGTAATTTCTTTCTAAAAGCCATCGCAAACACGTAGCCCACATCATTGCCCGCTGTACTATCATCCACTATACCCACCATGTTGTATATCAACTTCAATAGAAAGTATAACATATCTGAAATAGTCATATATTGATCGCCTTCAAGGCGCTCGGAGACTTCTCTGATGGGTTCCAAAACGCCCCGCAACTGCCGCAACCCCATCCACACATGGCGCTCAAATATATAGCTGGCGTCCTTCTCTTCCTCCTCTCCCTCTTGTCCTCCTTGCTTCCACTTAGCTCTTTTCTTCTTCTCTTTCTCTGCAGCGATCTCCACTTTCTTAG
The DNA here is from genome assembly GCA_905146915.1 of Ostreobium quekettii. NCBI lineage: Eukaryota > Viridiplantae > Chlorophyta > Ulvophyceae > Bryopsidales > Ostreobiaceae > Ostreobium > Ostreobium quekettii. The sequence goes on from CAJHUC010000146.1 coordinate 5,374, forward strand.
AGACCGTATATTTGTGAATTGATTGCTCAAGCATCAAAACACGTTGGATAAGAAGATACACCAAATTCCAGAGTGCCGGGTACCATCCGCTCACACGCAACACCCGTCTTGGGAGTGGGGTCCCATCCATTGACCATTCCAATTCATCGGAGAGGTACCCCAAGTCATCCTTGTTGTTCATGGCGTCATTCCCCAATTCCTCATTAGAGCACAAAACACTTACAACGTTGGGGTTGGACGCACCACCATCACCAAAATTCTGCTGCAAAAACACACGTTGCAGCCTTTCCAATTCTGTCGGGACCAATGGGGACCTCCGCACATGCACAGAGAATGCCTGTATTGGAGCAGTTACAGACTCCACCTCCACCAACGCATATTGGACAACTGTATTCAACACATGGCACACACACACGGGTGCCAATCGAATAGAGCTTTGTCTTGGGCCACATTAATCATGGCCCTATCCCTGTCAGTCATGATGGCGGGGCGCTCGTGATCAAGTTCGTTGCGTAATACTACAAGGAGGTTTCTTCTCATCTTATCCTCTTGTGTCTTGTGTACAGCCCCCACCTTTGGTGGTAGGCCAAAATCTAGTCGGGTGTGGAGAAGCTTGTCGTGAATGGACGCGTGGTTGTGGCGCCCCAAAAAGCTGGATGTGCCCTGACAAAGTGCCGCCCAACATGCCATTGAGCTATTTTCCATTTTTCAATTGACTCAATTGGCAAATTATTACCACTTAGCTCAGGCCCTTCCCGGCGGCGATCGCCGCCGGCATTTGGCCGCAGGCAGCACACATATAGGACACATCATTATGGCATACTACAAATCATAAGTGTTGGCCCTTCCTGGCAGCAATCGCTGCCAGTACTTGGCCACAGGCAACACGCACACAGGACACATCATCACAGCGTACTGGAAATCATAAGTGCAGGCTTTTCCCAGCAGCGACCACTGCTAGTACTTGGCCGCAGGCAGCACACACAAAGGACACATCATCACGGCATACTAGAAATCATAAGTGCAGGCCCTTCCCGGCAGCAATTGTCGCTAGTACTCAGCCACATGAGTACACACAACACATCATCATGGCATCATAGGCCATGTCCTATGCCCTGGGCGCATGCAGCAAGTAATACTAATAATATACTTCCTCCGTCCCAAATTAATTGTCGTCTATGAGTTCGGGGCGCTATTTATCCATGTTATCTATGCCAGGTTTTGACCAAAAAATTGTCCATAGTTGTGCCTGTGTCTTGGAAGTATGCTGTCAAAATTTCAAGCTAATCCATTAAGTATTGAGGATTTGGCAGTACTTTGTAGCAAGGGGTCTCCAGCCAGAAAACGGCCGGTTTGGGGCCTCGCGGCGCGAATGGCCAGTTTTTCGCGATGGTGAGGGGCACGCCTTCGCGGCGGCGAAGCAAGGCCGCCTATAAAGAACTGGCCACGCCACTTAGACTGAAGGTGGGGGCGGTCCTTATGAAGAGGCGGGGCGATAAAAAACGGGCTCCCAAGGGCCTGATCGACGAACTGGCCATGGAGTATGGCTGCGATGCGAGAACGATCCAACGAATTGGAAGAGCATTTCGGACCCAGATCTCCAAGCCAAGCGCTTTGGATCTCCATCGCCACCGTCGAGCCAACTGCGGAAGGCCCCCCAAGACTTGCAAAGAGGTGCGAGAGAAGGTGTTGAGCATCAGCCCGGCTAGGCGCTGGACAATCCGGGCAATGGCCTTGAGGACGGGAATGGCAAAATCGACGATTTTCCGGAATCTGAAAGGCTTGGGGGCAAGAAGGACCATTCGATGGATAAAGCCCTGTCTTTCTCAAGAGCAAAGAGTTGCAAGGTTGTGCTGGATTGTAGAGCACACGCATAAAGTTGGGCGCAAGTGGCAATTTGTGGATTTCCCGAACACAATCCACATCGACGAAAAGTGGTTTTTTGTGATGAAAGATGCCCAAAAAGTCTGGGTGCTGCCAAAGGATGGGCGTGCAGGGGCTCCAAAAGCACAAAGCAAAACTTTTGTAAAGAAAGTCATGTTTCTAGCTGCCGTGGGGCGGCCCCATAGGCGGCCAAACGGGTCCCATTTTAGTGGGCTTGTTGGAATATGGCCCTTTGTAAAGGAGGGCGTTGCAATTCGATCTAGCAAGAATCGGGCTGCAGGTGAGGCAGAATTGAAGCTAGTTTCAGTTGATGGGGATGCGTGAAGGGATCTTATGGTGGAAAAAGTCTTCCCCGCTGTCAAAAGTGCTTACAAGCACTTGAAAGAGCACGTTGTTATCCAAGTGGATGGGGCCAAGCCGCATACCAAATCGTCGATCCAAGCATCAATTGAGGCCGAATGCTCCAAGCAAAATTATAACATTACTGTGGAGTGGCAGCCAGCCCAAAGTCCGGACTTCAACGTCTTGGACCTTGGGTTTTTTCACTCACTGTAGGTCCGTGCATCGGAGATCAAGGATGGTGGGGATCTCCAAGACATCGTCGATTCTGTGACAACAGCGTTCTACGATCAAGATCTAGATACGCTTGAGCGTGTCTGGCAAGCTCTTTTCCACGTGATGGACACCGTGCTTTGTTGTGATGGTGGCAACGACTATGCCTTGCCGCATGCAAGGACAGGAGCAGCCCAGATGCGCGGAGATCTTCCGTGGACGTGGAATGTGAATGCACATTTTTTGGACCGGGCAAGGGCTTTTTCGGGGGCCCCTAAAAGAGGGTAGGGCTAAACAGTTTTTCTTGAAAACTGGTGGTTTATTGTTTTGAGACCCAACCTTTTCGATTCTGACCTTGTTTTGTAATTTTGAGACCATCTTTGTAACGAATTTTGTCTTTTAAATAGACGACAATTAATTTGGGACGGAGGAAGTAATAACTAACACCCACACCTACACCCACACACACATCATAATGCGACCTCACCTAAAATGTGCTATTTTAGTGTCCATGACTCGTCCAACCAATGCAATGTAGTTGTGAGGTAAGCCTCGTTTGCACAGGAAGTCCACGCGTTGCATGTCATAGCCACGGAGGTGGTCTTTATCACCTCTCCAATCTTTTGCTTGATGTTTATCTTTATTGACTCAGCTTGGTCTATAATATTTTGCGTAATAGCCTGTCTGGATATCCGTGGTCAGCACGGCATAAACCTCCTCATGAATCGTCAAAACGCCATGCATTGACTAAACTGGTAAGCAAGGTCTATCGAGCAAGTCAACTGACCCAGGGCGGTGCACGCCGCCTGCCACTCCTTGCTCCTGGGACTCCATGCTCCAAATGTCGGTCTTGCCTATGCGTCCAGTATCATTTGGCTGCCAGACTATGGTCTAGCCAACGCATCCTCCAAGTCTTGTGTATTGGACACGTTGTGCATGTTCTTAAGGTTGCCCAAGGGCCCACTCCATGCTGCATTCTTCCAATCTTTCTTGAGCACAGGCATAGGCTTGGGCAGCCTTTTTCTATGTTGCATGCATAGAATACACCTGACAGAGATGGATATCAGGTTTCTCTCCTCATTGCGCGTGCGCGTCACATCAAAACCCGGGAGCGCCCAGTCGTAATGGTTAGGATCCCCCTTTCTCGCCCTCTTCATCTTCTTCTTCTTCTTCTTCCCGTGGGTGCCATCTCCATCATCGATGGGGGTCTATGGGCCATCGACTTCGATGATGTCATCCTCGCCCACCTTTTCCAACGTTCGCGGCCCTGGCGCACTGCGTCTCTTCTTTTTGAAAGTGCTATGTATGGTCTGCTACTTGGCAGCTTGTCTCTTGCGGGCCTCCAATCGCTCACCTCTGATCTTCACAGTCGACTCCGGCATTGTGTCAAACATCACCCCCACCGCCGCATAGTTGAACAAGTCAATACTTTAAAGAGTTGACTTAGAAGGTTTTAGCATGGGGTCATGACCTAAAACGCAAGTGTAGTGGTTGAACCGACACAATACAATATGCTGAAAACATTGCAGTTACTTACATTGAAAATACCAACAAAAATATCCCTCCGACCTAGCGACAAAACGAACTTTTATCCCATCCAATTGGCCGGTACCTCAAAAGTCCGAGTCACTCCTGGCCCCCCTTATCCTCTTCACCCCTGCCAAAACTGTAAGCTGAAGCACTCCACTCATCGTGGTCTAGTATTCTATATTGTCAATCATTGTTAAGTAAAAAACCTGCCTTAGCTAATCGGTTCTCTAGTCTTCTCAACTTACACTAGTATACATTGTGAGTCCTTGCTACTGTCTTATACCCAACCCCCCGTTTGCACTCCCCGTGTGGGCCATTTATTTAGATGTCCAATGCTGCCGACGCAAGCCCATCTGCTCCTGCCACCTATGTCGCATCCGCGCTACCCGTACCGCCATCCTCTGTTCACGCACACGTTCTATTATCCTCCTCTCTATATCAAGGAAGACTTGGTGCTATTCGCCAGACCTTGCACACGCCACCTCCATCCCCCCTAACAAAATAAAAATGGACCTACAGGCCAGGGCAAAGCGTGCTCTGTCCTTTACATCCAACCTATCCCCGATCATAGTGTATATCAAAGGTGGCATTCCAAGGAACTCCAACTCCATCCTTTCGTTAGCTGAGACCCTATCCCTCAACTTTCTGAGCCTAACACGGACCTCTGCTTGGTGTTTCCTCATTCACCGCTTTCTGCCATCAGGTGATACAGGCTAATGCTACGGTGGGCGCCTTCCCGCTAAGTCCGTGGACCCACCTCGCCACGGCACGTGAGTCACCATGACTCATGCTGGACCACCCGTTACAAGACCGTATAATATATATTTATATGATCTCATACTTTACGTGGCTTGAGACTACATACATAGTCTAGGGAAGCCAGTCACCCTAGACCAGTGACAAGGGACGGTTTCTAGTAATTTAGAGTTCCTTATAATACAACTCAATATTATCTATTATGCCTTAATGGGATTTAATACCCATACGGCGTATCAACTCGTCCCTCCCCTGGGACCGACGTCCTTGGAGGTATACAATGTGTCATGTACATATGCGGCGAGAACCTACCAGAGAGTCGTCCAGTAGGTCTTCCGGTTGAGGCAAATACCTTACCTGTTTTTGTTGTTGGCAGAACACATTAACAAGAGGAGCCACACACATACAAAACAAAGTCAACTCAAATCCCTCCTCTATTTATGTGTCTGCGTGTCACCCTGGGATCACCCCAAGGGAAAGTCTGTCGCTCCCTACTGGAGGTAAATCAGCTACCCGAAGGTGAGCCGCGTCCGCGACCACCACAGGCATCACGACCTCTACCACGGCCGCTAGATCCACCGCGACCTGAAGGTCCACTACCCCTCCCAGGTGCGGGCGCTCGCGCTGGTTGCATGCCTCTCTCGATATTCTGAATCCAATGGTAGATCACGTGAATAATAGGTATAAGAATTAACTTTAAGCGTCTTTGCTTTTGACGCTTACTACGTCGAGCACCTGATGGGTGATTATGTTTTGAATATTGATTTTCAAATGTTTGTAATATTTTTGCACAGTTGGTCATATTTCTTTCAGGTTCCCAACTATTGTGTTCATGACCATACCCGGTCCACTTTACTAAATATTCTGTACGTAGTTTGTTTCGTACTCGTCGAACACGTTTGCCAAGAATATTCTCGACAGTGTATTCGAGTTCACCCTCCAACTCAATCAGAAGGGGTGGAGGTTGTACACGACCTCCATCTTTATATAATGCCAATTTCAAAACATGAAATACGGGATGAACCCGTTTCATGCTTGGTGGCAGCACGAGTTGGTAGGCGACCTCACCAATTCTCGCCTTCACTCGGAATGGCCCAAGCCAACGTGGCAAGAGCTTTTTCGTCCCTGGATGTTTCAGGGAGATGTTCTTTGATTGTAGGAGTACTCGATCTCCTACCTGATAGACGACGTCTCATCTATGCAGATCTGCTACACGTCTTTGACGGTCTCGGGCTTGTTGCAGGTGCTCTTTTGCCAACTATAGGGCAGAGGCAACCTTAGCCGTCATTTGAGTTACAGCCGGGATCTGGTCTGGGACCTCGTATCCCTCACACCCCTCACGGGTGGTGTCAGACTGTGCAAGACGTGTTGGGATTTCATATGCTAGTGGACTGACGACATGTCACCCATAATTTAGGAAGAATGGAGTCTCTTTGGTTGACTCATTCTTAGCATTATTTGTCGCAAACTCAGCTAAACTGAGTTGTTGATGCCACTCGCCCTGTACAGTAGCACTATAGCTCTTGAGGTAATCCTCGACATTGCGGTTCATCACCTCAGTCTGACCATCCATCTGTGGATGATAGGCTGTACTCTTGAGGTGCCGAATCCCCCATCTCTCCAACAATCGAGAGACGAACCCAGAAGTAAACCGGCTGTCGCGATCAGTCAGTAACTCCTTGGGTAACCCATGATGCCTGATGACATTATGGATGAGAAGATCAGCAGTCTCCTTACAGGAAACCTCTGTGGTAGTCGCTACCAATATGACCATCTTTGTCAAGCGGTCAACAAAGACGATGATCGCATTATTGTCAGTCTTTGTTTTAGGCAGGTTCATAATGAAGTCCATGCTCACTACTTCTCATGGTGAGGCTGGGATATGCAGGGGTTGCGCCAAGCCAGTTGGCTTAAGGCAACTATAGTTACACCTTTGACATATGTCGCAGGTGCGGACATATTCTATAATGTTTTTTCGCATCACTGGCCACCAGTAATACCGTTGTACCAGGTCGATGGTTTTCGTCTGACCAAAGTGGCCAGAGTACGGAGAGTCGTGAGCCTGTCCACACACTTCCCTCCGCAATTCACGCCCAGGTACTACTAGTCGATCCCCACGATACAACAACCCCTTATCATACAAGAGTGCACCGGACTCGATGTGTAGTTTCAAGTCAGTAGCGCTCTCATATGCATCCTTAAATCGTGTCACCAAGGTAGACAAAGCACCACCAGTGGGTTCCGTGAACTGATGATCTGGTCCTGGTCTGCTGCTCACACTCATTACTCGTAAGGAATGTAGCATCCGAGCGTTCGAACAGTCCAATCCGGGAGCCGACTAAGGGGATCTGTGACGTTTGCACACCCTGGGCGGTACTCCCATTCGAATTGGAACTATTGAAAGGTTTCAGACCAGCAAGCCTGCCTTCGTGACAACGTGGGTTGTGTTTTGAAGTAAGTGTTAGGGCAGTGGTCCATCACAAGGCGGAATCTGCTGCCTTCCAAATAACTCCGCCAGAGTTGTACAGCAAATACTAATGCCAGCAACTCTTTTTCTGTAGGTGAATAGTTAAGTTTGGCGGGTATCATCTTCTTACTGGCGTATGCAATGGGGTGTCCTTCTTGTAATAGGATAGCCCCTAACGCCGTGTCGGAGGCATCAGCAACCACCTCGTATTCTTTTTCAGGGTCTGGCATACGGAGGAGTGGAGCACTGGTCAAACACTCCTTTAATCCTTTAATCCGTCAAATGCCATTTGACACGCCTCGGTCCACAGCCATGGCTTATTTTTCTTTGTAAGATCAGTCAATGGTTGGGCGAGTTTGGAGTATCCCTGAATGAACTTTCTGAAGTAATTGGAGAGACCCAGAAATTGCCGAGTCTCATGGACATTGGTCGGTTCTGGCCAGTCTTTCACCTTTGCTATTTTATCTGGGTCTGGGCGAACGCCTTCTCTTGAGACTAAATGTCCCAAGTACTTTATTTGCTCTTCATTAAAGTGGCATTTATGTAGTCAGCAATAGAGCTTTTCCTTTCTTAATATTTCCAACACTTCCCTTAAGTGGGCAAGGTGTTCTTCTGGTGTTTTGCTGTACACCAAGATATCATCTAGATATACTAGTACACATCTTCCTATTTGCTTATGGAAGATGGAGTGCATGGCTTGTTGGAATATGTCCGGTGCATTCGCTAATCCAAACGGTAATACCTTGAATTCATATAAACCAAATAGCGTTATGAATGCCGTCTTGGCCGTATCCTTTTGGTCAATTCTCAACTGATAGTACCCTTGTTGAAGGTCTATTGCTGAGAATACAGTGGCACCCTTTAAACTGTCTAGTAGGGTGTCGACACGTGGTATGGGCCACTTATTCTTTACTATGATTTTGTTAAGGGCCCTATAGTCTATACACATCCTGAGTGTTCCATTCGGTTTGGGAACAAATAGGACGGGCGCTCCAAAGGGACTTGTGCTTTCAGTAATTAAATCCCTTTCCAGGAGGTATTGTACTTGGTCTTTAATTTTCTGTAGTTCCCGCGGACTATATCTGGAAGCGGGTCTACTTACAGGCTTCGCACCCTCTACGAGCGGTATTGTCAACACCACTCCTCGATCAGGTGGAAGTCCCGGTAAACTCTCTGGAAATAGGTCTTTGTACTCATCCAGGATTTGTTTAACTTTCGCGGGATCACATGGACCTGAACCCGGCGCCGTAGATGGAGACGAATTTGCAGAAGAAGATTGAACTGCCTCTGCAGACTCGTCCCCCCCCACGGGGTCGCCGGCCCGGCAAACCAAGACCAAAAAGGCATCGGCGCCATGGCGCACAGCACGCATTGCGTGGGTCATGGTGCACAGGGAGGAGGGTGTGGGGTGAGTGGAAGCGTGATGAAATGAAAGAGTGATATATCGGCCCTTATGGTGGAGACCAACACGGTCATGGGCGTAATCAATCACTGCATGGTGATTAGCAAGCCAAGTGTCCCCCAGGATTAAATCAAAATCCTGAATGAGATTGAGGACAAGGCACTTGACTGTATCCTTATATCCCTGAATATGGACAGGGACATCAACAACTCCAACAGGAGTTGTGGTGTCACCATTTGCTAAGGTGACAAGAGACAATTCAGGGATGGTCTCCTGAGGAGGAGAATCCCGACTTTGAGCGCGAGAAGAACTCGGGATAAGAGAAGGAGAACTATTAGATAAATTCACCGCGGGAGATGCGGAGAACTCCGTAGGATCAACCCGTGGTCTGTCCTTATCACGTGCCTGGAGGGCACGAAGGACACGGGCGTGCTTCTTGGAAGCTTTGTGAGAGCATGAGCCTGGCTTTTTAATGCACAGACCCAGCCTTTCACAGCACGCTTTACTAATATAAGCGGTGCCGGTAGCGCCTGTGTCTAGAAGTATACTTGCAGGTTGTAAACTAACCTGCCCGGTAACTGAAAAACGTGGTGGTGTATTACCACCAGATGCATATACTTGTTTACTCAACGGTGGATCATAGTACACCGTGAGAGGCCAAGGAGTCCCCGCCAGGTTTTTCCTGGGAGCTCCATCGGCTTGTGGGGAAGTGAATATTCGACTTCCCTTGGCATATGTGTATAATTTTTGCATACGTTGTAATGCTGGATTTTTAGTATATACACGCCAGGCTGGTAGGAGTATACAGGCTCCTACACTGGTGGGATACAGGCGGTTTTGTTTAAGATAATGATCAATAAATTCCTGACCCCTTTTAAAGGGTGGATTCATCCACACAAACTCATTCTCAAGATCATGCTTGAGAATGAATCCTGCATGGAGCAATAACGAGAACACAAGGCATTATCGCCTTGTGGATTGGCACACGCATCAAGAGTGAATTGATGCGGACAAAAGCCCTAAAGTTTTTTAAACTCAATGGCTTTGAGTAACCGATCTTCCACAGCTTGGAGACAAGTCTCCTGGGTATGCTGTGCTTTTGGGATCGGTATATGGGTATAAGTAAGATGTTTATGCACAGATTCATGTGCGTTAGGCTGAGCTGGCTTATGGGCCAGGGGATGCACAGCATCCCAAGCCTTGAATTGTGCACATAATATATTAATGTCCTCTGGTGGGGTGCCCGGAGACTAGACGTGGCCGCCCAGATTTTTTTCTGTTATTTTACTTCTGTATTTTTTTTCAAGACAAAAAATCCGTCCGTCACTTTTCTGTTGTTTTGCCGGGGCCGGTTTTCTTTAGCCGTTCATGCCACGTTAGCTTCCAGTTTTTTGGCTCTGGAGTTGTCCGTCAAGGGGGTGTTTGTAGCCAGCGGTTTCTGTAAAAGCGCTTTTTTTTCTGCTGCCTTTTCTGGCGTTCTGTTGCCATCTGTCACGAACTTTGAGATTCCGGTAGCATTCCATTGGTCAACGGCGGTTTCTGTTGGAGGCAATTTTTGCCAAGCGGATTTTTTGCCTCTGTCCAGCAACCTTTGCCTCTAGATACAGGCCACAGCAGTGACATAACGAGGTGCAATATGAATACATGTGTCAACAACGTATGTCTACCTATTTGCAGTCCATGCCATCATAAATGCTGCCTTGGCCAATACTCCTTGCTAGACCGGGGACGCAACCCGCTGTTCTCTCCTGGCCATCCCTTGCAAACACTAGACTATGTACATAAACACACCCTGGGCCCAAAGGCAGTCCCCCGCTGTGTTTTCCCGGCCAACCCACGGCCGGTACTCCTTGCCAGACAGGGGATGCAAGCCGCCGTTCTTTCCCGGCCATCCTTTGCAAACGCTAGACTACATATATAAACACACCCTGGGCTACATGGCAATCCCCCACTGCGTTTTCCCAGCCAACCCATGGCCGATACTCGCTGCGGTAATGAATAGCTAGTAATCCTTTGCCAAATGCACACGTTCACTTGCAGCAACTATAAAAAAATTCGTAATGGTTCGTCATCTGATGCCTTAGACTTTGATGTGGTCCTCGATGATGTCTTTGACTTCCTGCGCTCAGTTAGATGCTTCCTTATCCTGGTGCGTGCTGCCATGCTCTTTCTATGCTTCTTTTTCCTTTCGCGGCGGTCTTCCCACCCTTGGCGCTGCATGTACCATCCCACCAATGACCCCCTGCACACACACAAAAAAAGCACACCTTCATCCCTGCTCTAGACTTCGCCAATGGGTTCAACAAGAACGAAGATGGACATATGGATATGCAAGTGGATAGCTGGGGACACGCCACCTCACCTATCGACATTAGCAGGGGTCATGACCATCCTTTTCGTGGCAACCACCAAGCCGGCTTTTGAAAAACTCCGCTCTGATGATGCGGAGGATGCCTGCACATGAAAAAGCATGGCGTCAACACCAATACAATGTCCCCGAACTGGACTGGGCCAATGTCTCTAGCAACAATGAAGATGGACAAACAAATATGCAAGCAGACAGTCAGGGACGCGCCAGCTCACCTGCGTGGCAAGCGCCCTCCGCGCCAAATTTGCAATCAGAGGAAACCTTGACTCGTTGCTGCACCACCTGTCTTCTACCGGCCAGCCTTCCTGTAGCTGTCTTGGTCGCCAAGTGTATTCAAACCACTCTGCGGCGGCTGTTTCGATGTTGTTGGGGAATGCCGCCAGATTGGGATTATGCTTCCTGGATAAAGTTCTTCTTGTTGGGCGCAACTCCCCTCTGCCCCTTGGGTCAGTGGCCTTGTCCAACCAACTCACATGTTTGGGACTAACATCGGGCGCGTTGTCACCATCAAAAGTGCAGCCGCATTGCCCAGAATCGCAGTGGGGCCATTCACATGGGCGTCCAACTGCAATTCCAACACATGCATGCATTTGTACATAAAACAAAACAGTTTCTATACTGGCCTTAAGGCCAGTACGTTGAACTGCCTGAGCTGCAAATCAACAAAATACTTGCATTTGGACATGCAACCAAGCAAACTTCTGTCCCGGCCTAGTGGCCGGTACCCCAAAGTGCCACTTGTACACCATCACGTTTTCATCATCACAATAGGCGTGCTCCGTTACTACAAACATGTTGCATTACGCGTGCCACTCACCAGTTTGGAAACTTCCAACATGAGCATGTCAACAAAACTCTTGAACGTCGGGTAGTCCTCTGTGACCGTAGGCCAGTCACTTTTATTATCCCATACTCTTCGCATCTACTGTAGATGGCACCTCCTACCATCCATTGCTACTGCAAGGTCCCACGAGTACACCAGCATGGGATCGTCAACTGTACTGAGCAATTTCTTCTTGAAAGCCATCGCAAACACGTAGCCTACATCACTGCCCGCCGTACTATCATCCACTATCCCCACCTTGTCATATATCAACTTCAACAGGAAGTATAACATATCCGAAATAGTCACATACTGATCGCCTTCAAGGTGCTCGGAGACATCTCTAATGGGTTCCAAAATGCCCCGAAACTGCCGCAACATCGTCCACACATAGGACTCAAATATATAGCTGGCGTCCTTCTCTTCCTCCTCTCCCGCTTGTCCTCCTTGCTTCCCCTTACCTCGTTTTTTCTTCTCTTTCTCTGCAACGATCTCCCCTTTCTTGGAGGACATATATTTGCGAATCGATTGCTCAAGCAGCAACACACGTCGGATAAGGAAATACACCAAGTTCCGGCATGTCGGGCACCATTCGCTCACACGCAACACCCGTCTTGGGAGCGGGGTCCCATCCATTGACCATTTCAAATCATCGGAGAGGTACCTCGGGTCATCCTCATCGTACACAGCATCGTTCCTCGATTCCTCATCAGAGCACGAACCAACGTCGGGGTCGGACGCACCATCATCACCAAAACGCTGCTGCAAGAACACACGTCGTAGCCTCTCCAATTCGGTCTGGACCGATGGGGACCTCCGCACATGCACAGAGAATGCCTGTACTGGAGCAGTTACAGACTCCACCTCTGCCAACGCATATTGGACAGCCGTGTTCAACACATGGCACACACATGAGTGCCAATCAAAAAGAGCTTCGTCTTGGGCCCCGTTAATCATGGCCCTATCCCTGTCAGTCGTGATGGCGGGGCGCTCGTTAGGAACTTCGTTGCGGAATGCTGTAAGGAGGTTTCTTCTCATCTCATCCTCTTGTGTCTTGTGTACAGCCGCCACCTTTGGTGGTAGGCCAAAATCTATTCGGGTGTGGAGAAGCTTGTTGCGAATGGACGCGTGGTTGTGGCGTCCAGGAAAGCTGGATGTGCCTTGACAAAGTGCCGCCCAACATGCCATTCAGCTATTTCCATTTTTCAATTGACTCATTTGGCAAATTATCAATACTTAGCTCAGGCCCTTCCTGGCAGCGATAGCCGCCGGTACCCAGCCGCAGGCAGCACACACACAGGACACATCATCATGGCGTACTACAAATCATAAGTGCAGGCCCTTCCCGGCGACGATCGCCGCCAGTACTCGGCCGCAGCAGCACACACACAAGACACATCATTATGGCGTGTTATTCATCACAAGTGCAGGCCCTTCCTAGAGGCGATCGCCGCCAGTACTCGGCTGCAGGCAGCACACACACAAGACACATCATTATGGCGTGTTATTCGTCACAAGTGCAAACCCTTCCCGGTGGCGATCGCTGCTAGAACTGGGCTGCAGGCAGCACACACACAAGACACATCATTATGGCGCGTTATTCATCACAAGTGCAGGCCCTTCCCGGCGGCGATCGCCGCCAGTACTCGGTTGTAGGCAACACACACACACAAGACACATCATTATGGCGTGTTATTCATCACAAGTGCAGGCCCTTCCCGGTGGCGATTGCCGCTAGTACTCGGCCGTAGGCAGCACACATAGAGGACACATCATCACGGTGTGTTATTCATCAGAAGTGCAGGCCCTTCCCGGCGGCGATCGCCACCAGTATTCAGCCGTATGAGTACACACGACACATCATCACAACATCATACGCCGTGTCCTGTGCCCTGGGTGCATGCAACAAGTAATACTAATAATATAATAATAACCCACACCCACACACACATCAAGATGCGGCCTCACCTAAAATGTGCCGCTTTAGTGTCCATGACTCGTCCAACCAATGTAATGTAGTTGTGAGGTAAGCTTTGTTTTGCACGGGAAGTCCACACGTCGCATGTCATAGCCACGGAGGTGGTCTTCGTCACCTCCATAATCTCTTGCTTGATGCTCACCTTTATTGAGTCGGCTTGGTCTGTAATGTTTTGCGTAATAGCCTGTCTAGATATCCGTAGCCAGCGCGGCACGAACTTCCTCATAAATTGGCAAAACGCTATGCGTTGACCAAACTGGTAAGCAAGGTTCATCGAGCAAGTCAATTGGCCCAGGGCGGTGCATGTCGCATGCCACTCCTTACTCTTGGGACTCCACGCTTCAAACGCTGGTTTTCCTTGAGCGTCCAGTATCATTTGGCTGCCAGACCACGGTTTAGCCAACGCATTCTCCAAGTCCCGTGCGTTGTGCACATCGTGCACGTTCTTGAGGTGGCCCAAGGGCCCACTCCATGCTGCACTCCTCCAATCTTTCTTGAGCACATACATAGGCTTGGGTAGCCTTTTTCCATGTCGCACGCATAAAATACACCTGACAGAGATGGATGTTAGGCTTCCCTCCTCATCGCACTTGCGCGTCACATCAAAACCCGGGAGCGCCCAATCGTAATGGTTGGGATCCCCCTTTCTCGCCCTCTTCCTCTTTTTCTTGTTCCCGTCGGTGCCATCCCCATCATCGATGGGGATTGATGGGCCATCGACTATGATGACATCATCCTCACCCGCCTTTTCCAACGTTCGTGGCCCTGGCGCACTGCGTCTGCATCTCTTGTTCTTGAAAGCACTGTGTATGGACTGCTGTTGGGCAGCTCGTCTCTTGCAGGCCTCCAATTGCTTGCCTTTGGTCTTCACAGTCGACTCCGGCGTTGTGTCAGACATCGACAGCGCCATCCCCGCATAGTCAAACAAGTCGAAACTTGTAGGAGTTTTGACACCTGAAACCCAAGCGCAATGGTTGAACCGACACAGTACAACACGACACAATACAACATGCTGAAGACATTGCACTTACATTAAAAATGTGAACAAAAATATCCCTCAGGCCTAGCGACAAACCGGACTTCTGTCCCGTCCAATCGACCGGTACCCTAAAGTCCGAGTCACTCCTGGCCCCCCTCATCACTGCCAGAACTGTAAGTTGAAGCACTTCACTCATCATGGTCTAGTATTCTATATTGCCAATCATCGTCAAGGAAAAAACCCGCCTCAGTTAATCGGTTTTCTAGTCTTCTTAATTTACACTAGTATACATGATGAGTCATAGCTACTGTCTTGTACCCACCCCCCCATTTGCACTCCCCGTGAGGGCCATTTATTCGGAAGTCCAACACTGCCGCCGCTAGGCGCATCCGCTCCTGCCGCCTATGTTGCATCCGCGCCAACCGTGCTGCCTGCCGTTGCTCACGCACGCGTTCCATTCTCCTCCTCTCTATATTGAGGAGGACCTGGCGCCATTTGCCAGACCTTGCACGCGCCGCCTCCATCCCCCCAACAAAATGAAAATGGATTTACAAGCCAGAGCAAAGCGTGCCATGTCCCTTACATCCAACCTGTCCCCGATCATAGTATACATCAGAGGTGGCATCCCAAGGAACTCCAACTCCATCCTTTCGTTAGCCAAGACCCTATCCCTCAATTTTCTGAGCCTAACACGGACCCCTGCCCGGTGTTTCCTCGTCCGCCGCTTTGTGCCGTCAGGCCTTCGCTGGCCTCGACGAACGCTGCCTACACGGCAAAGGCAATTGTTGGACATATAGTAGCGCAGCGTTTCCCAGCCAATGGGCGGCTGGTACTCTGCCCTTCCCGGCCAAAAGGCGGCCGGTACTAAGGCCACATAGACCAACAAATTGCCAGCAGTGCACGAATGCAAGAAAAGCAAAACCCCGTATGGGCCCGTGTAGCAAGATAACATATGTATGACAACACGTTCACAAAAATGCATCATCTGCAACTGCCCCGTATTCCATTTCCGTATTCGTCGCTTGTGGGCATCCGCGCGATGGTGGTTGGGCCTAATACGACCTGCACTCAGTGCAGTGCAGTGGTAGAGGCAAATGTTGGACATGATAGCACAGCATTTCCCGGCCAATGGGCGGCCGGTGCTCTGCCCTTCCCGGCCAAAGGACGGCCGGTACTGAGGCCACATAGACCAACAAACTGCCAGCACTGCAGGAATACAAGAAAAACAAAGCCCCGTCGCATGGGGCCCATGCAGTAAGATAATATATGCATGACAGACATTTAGGAAAGTGCATCATCCACCATTAACTTCTGTTCCAGTGGACACAACACCAAATTGCAGACATCAACACCAATATGTAGCAACTTTTCAAGCTTTGGAATCCAAGGCAAGCTTATGTTTTCTCTTTCCTGTTGAGGCTGCCGGAGTGCCACCCTTGGAGGTCCCGGCCTTGGCACCTTCCGCAGCATTCTTCGGATTGCCTGCGCATGCCACACACACAATGAAGTACACACCCAACATGATGCTCATGCAGCAAAAGAGAGAAATAGCACCAATAGGGACACGATGGGAGAAGCAGCAGCTGCCCATGCACACCGCGAGCCCGGCAACATCAGCTTTTTCCCGGCTAGGCTATGGCTGGTAGTCCAGCCCAGCAGAACAACAATCCCCCTGCCCCGCCCCGGCATGATCTCGGACAAGCAGCCGCCGCCCATGCACAGCGCGCGCCCGGCAGCAACGGCTTTTTCCTGGCCAGGCCACGGCCGGTACTTCACCTGAGCACAACAGCAATCCCCCCGCCCCACCCCGACACGATCTCAGAGATGCATCAGCCACCCATACACACCGCGAGCCCAGCAACAGCGGCTTTTTCCCGGCCAGGCCATGGCCGGCACTTCAGCCGAGCAAGACAACATTCCCCCTGCCCCACCCCGACACGATCTCGGAGATGCATCAGCCACCCATACACACCGCGAGCCCAGCAACAACGGCCTTTTCCCGGCCAGGCCCCGGCTGGTACTCTAGCCAAGCAAAACAGCTTTCCCCCCGCCCCACCCCGACACGATCTTGGAGAAGCAACAGTCGCCCATTAAAACCCCCCTACCTGCATTATCCCCTGGTGTGGCAGCCTCACGGCCGGTGCCTGCATTGGAGAAAATAGAGCACGTTGGCAAACGCCCCTCCACCCAGCGCCCTCACAAAACAACAACCCTTTCCGACCAAGCCACGGCCGGTACTTCAGCCGAGTAGAACAGCAATCCCCCCGCCCCACCCCGACATGATCTCGGAGATGCATCAGCCACCCATACACACTGCGAGCCCGGCAACAACAGCTTTT
>CAJHUC010000147.1:0-35889 GCA_905146915.1 Ostreobium quekettii
GGGATCTGGGCGAATTCCTTCTTGAGACACGATGTGTCCCAGGTAGGAGATCTCCTCCTTATTGAACTGACACTTGTGCATTCGACAGTATAACTTTTGCTGTCGTAACACTTCTAACACTTGCCGAAGGTGTTGTATGTGTTCTTCAGCAGTTCGGCTAAACACCAAGATATCGTCCAAGTAAACTAGGACGTGTTTGCCAAGTTGATCACCAAATATATGGTGCATCGTCTGCTGGAATATCGCAGGGGCATTCGCAAGTCCAAAGGGAAGTACTTTGAACTCATACAAGCCCAATGGCGTAACAAACGCCGTTTTGGCACAATCTGCCTTATCGATCCGTAATTGGTAGTATCCCTGCTGCAAGTCAATAGCCGAGAACACCTTGGCTCCTTGCAGTTGATCCAACAGGGTATCTATTCTCGGGATCGGCCACTTATTCTTGATAGTGGCTTTGTTCAATGCCCAGTAATCAATACACATTCGGAGGCTGCCATCTGGCTTAGGAACGAAAAGTACAGGGGCCCCAAAGGGACTACTGCTTTCCGTAATCAGACCTTTCCTCAACAAGTAATCCACCTGTGATCGGATCTCCTCCATTTCCTTCGGGCTATACCGGAAAGCTGGTCGCTTAACCGGTTTGGTCCCTTCCTCCAATGGGATAGTTAATGACACTTCTCTGTCTGGAGGTAATCCCTCAGGGAGTTCATCAGGGAACAGATCTTTATACTCCTCCAAGAGGGCTGTGATCTGTGCTGGTGGAACAGCATAAGTTGTAGTCTCCCGACCTGATGTGGCCAAAGGGCCTGGTGCGTCCCCCTCAGGGAGGTCGCCGACCCGGCGAACCAAAACCAAGCGCAATGGAGAACCACGCTGGGAGGCTCGACGAGCAAAACCCAGCGAACACAAATGACCCAACCGGCAGGCCGGTAAGGAAGGAGAAACAGTGGAACAGGGAGTACTATGAAGAGTAATCTCACGTCCACGAGAAACGACACGGATTTGACCACGACGATAATCAATGACACCGGCATGCTCATAGAGCCAATTGTCGCCGAGGATAATGTCATAGTCGTCAGAAAGGTCAAGGACCAGGCAACGGACTGTGTCCTTGTAGCCTTGAATGGTCAAGGGGACATCAACAACCCCCAAAGATGGGAGGGATGTCCCATCCGCTAATAGCACGTCACTTTCCATGTGAGGATCATCCACACGTGGAGGTGTGGAGAACTCCGTGGGATCCACAATACGTCGCGTCGCACGTGCCATACGGCGAAGGCGATTAATGCGACGAAGTTGTCGATTAGATAGTGCATGTGGCGAACAGGGCTTTAAGCCTAACCGACGACAACACGTCGGGTTGATGTACGCGGTGCCAGTTGCCCCGGTATCAAAGAGAATTGAGGCGGGCTGGTGCCCGACCTGGCCGGTAAACGTCAAACGAGGCTGGTCTTGTGAGACCCCTCTGATGCGGTGTTCCGCTGATCCCACAAAGGGTTGATAATATACGTTTACAGGCCAAGGAATGCCAGGCATTTCCTTGCGACGAGGACGATCATCCTGCGGTTGTGTAAACAACCGGGTACCCTTTGGGTAATGTACCAGAATGCGCAAGGTGCGCAACCGGGGATCGTCCGTAAACGTTCGCCATGCAGGCAGTAATATACATGCGCCTACTTGTGTAGGAGCTTTTGCTCTTTCCGCAAAATAATGGTCCAAGAAGGACGCTGCCTGTTGGAAAGGTGGATTAATCCACGCAAATTCATGAGCGAGTGGTTTCCGTAGGAAACTGTCGGCTCTTGAGCAATATCATTCGCAAAGTGCATTATCCCCATTGGGGTTGGCACATGCATCGAGTGTGAAACGATATGCAATCAGTGATTGAATGTGCTGAAAATGCTTAGGATGCAACATGCGATCAGAACGATCGAGGTCACTGCGAGGACCCTTTTTGGTCCTGTCCGGCTGCGCCGGTGTGTGAGACAATTTCATCACACGATTCACAGCAACTTGTGCAGCTCGCACTTTCGGAACAGGAATCACCAGTGTTGCATTCATGCGCACATCCATCGGTGCAGTTCGCAGTTTCACACTGGTGATATTATGCTTTCGCATTGCCAAACACAGTTTGGTGGAAGCATGTAACGCTGACACGCGTTTGCGAGCGGGACTCACCGGCATCTGCGGGAGTATTCCACGCCCTTTGCATTCTTGAGGATGGTCAGCTGAGTAGGGCTTGAAGCACTTATAACAGCGTCCAGCCCGCTTCAGGACTTCCAACGTTGTGTCGCGTAATTGCGCACTGTTGGTGACCATCTTTTCTTCCATTGGATCGCGGATATCGGCCAGCGGCTCGTAGTTCCGCTCCCCATGCGAAGCCTGCGGCTGCATTTTCATAGCAACACGAGAACTTTTGTAAGTCGTCCCTCCTTGACCTCTCGGTCTGTTATTCAAAACTGGTTTGCCACGACGATCCACTTTCAATGGTGGTATTTTTGAATAACTCTATTAGGAGCAAGACGATTACTCGTGTGCGATTTGCCATCCCGGCTTTCATTTCGACGAGAGCCATATGCCTTGTATTCTTGGTCATATGTTGGTCCCACTTTATATAAATGCGCCCTCGGGCTGGCATAAGTGGTCCATTGCTCATCATCTTTATTTAAGAGGCATTTCCTCTTAATATCTGGACGGAGTCCAGTATACAATGCATGCAACTTGGAAAAATCATCAAGTTCGTTCTCACACTTGAGAAACATTTGTTCCAAGAGCTGCATGTATTTGATTGTGTCGGGACCCGAGGTCCCTGCCCTTGTAAAGGCTGCTATTTCCGACCGAATTTCGAAGTCGGAACATTTATGATCATAAAGTGTCTCCATGCCATACTTAAACTGTTCCCATGACAGTTGAAAGTCTGGCTGTGAGAGCACTTCTGCATCAATTGTTATTCCCCATATGTGTCCCAACTGGGCTAGTAGGCCGTGTTTCACTGACTCTTCAAGAGTATTCAGTGCTATCCATCCCCATTGTGTCCGGGGTGCCATAGTGGTTTTGAAATACATGATGATTTCTTGTAACCACTTAGTTAAGGCCTGTTTATCTTCATTCCATTTTGGGGGTTTCATGCCCTGACTGTTCATCTTAGGCATGTTCATGCTCACCTGAGCTTCCCTTCCGGGTTCGTAATAAGCTGGCGCATATGGAATCTCCTGCGCCGCTGCCAAATAGGCTTGACCGGTATAACCCGGCCCTTGGGGATTGTACCCCTCCGGAGGCGGTGGAGGCCCCATTTCCGCCCGATGTGGCTCAACAGCCTGATCACCCTCCAGCCCAAACAGAAATTCCTCATGTGGAGGTTCATGGGTCTGGAAATGACCGGGCGGGTACTCGTACACCCTCTCGTAACCTCCCGATCCGGATGGATGGGATGATCCACTGTAAGCGGGTGTTGAGTATTCCTCTTGTCTTAGGGCGATCTCCGCCTGCGGTACCCTTCCGGGTTGGTATGCCCTCCCGGGCTGTGCCGCCATCCCTGGCTGATAGTACCGAACTGGCGGATACACAGCTGACTCCGGCGCAAATGGAGACATCTTCTGCGGCCTTTGAATCTTTTGCTGCGTCGTTTGCACAGGAGGCTGTGATGTCCGCTGTCCAGCCTGCCCCATTGTATAAGGCCGCACCGGCTGTCTTGGCGCCATTTCTGGCTGAGCCACTGGACGAGCCGGTGTGGAGGGACCTGCCTGCATCGATGGTCCCGGGGGCATTTGCACTGATCCCTCTTCAAGGACTTTTCGGCCAGTTCTTTGGATGGCCTGCCATTCCATGGCTGCTTCCTGACCCTCTGGCACGTATATCCCCAGTGCCGTCTGCTGCGCATCAAAGAGGCCACGCAGCTTCCCGGGTATACGTTGGAGGGCGTCCCTTGGGACTTGGGCCCTGTACGGGGCATGGCCTCCCCGGGGATGATAATACCCCTTAAAGTATACCCCTCCATGAGGGTCATGAAAGGCGCCCAGCATATCCCAAAAGCCCCTCGTGTCCTGTATGACAGGGACACGCATCACTGGGGTGGGCTTTGCAGCCTCGTGCGGCACCTTGGCACGTCCACTTTGATCAGCTGCCATTTGCTGGGCGCGGCGTTCCTGGTATCCAGGCCCCGGTTTTGCCGGTTTGTAGGCAATTTCCTGCCGTCCATGAAAAATCTGCTTTGCTTCTTGCAGCTCCAGATATGCTGCATAGTCTTCATCCCCCATCAAGGAACGAAGCTGTGCAGCTTTCTCTGCATCCGCCTTTGCTTTCTGCAAAGCAGCTTCCTGCCTCTGTAGGATCTCATAGGTCTCCCGTCTTTCCCGGGGAATTGGACTGGCAGGTTCACCTGAAACTGGCCTTTGCGGGCCTTTGGATTCCTCCTTTGCCTTTCTAGGCTGTACTCTCGCCTCTGCAGGCGGGTCTTTTGCCTTATCAGGCTGTTCTTTCGCCTTTGCTTCTCCAAGCGGGGGTTCCCTCTCCGGCATCCTTTGCACCTTAGGACCGCTGGTTACCACAACCGATGGCGATGCCGGCTCCGGTTGGATAGGGACAAAGCGGGCAGGGTGGTTTACACCACTGTCACTGCCGCTACTGTCCTGCTGGTCTGCCCAGCGGGTGGAGGTCCCCTCCTTGGCAATACGGGCAAAGACCTTAGCCTGCTCGGCCGGGTCCAGCTCATCGACCTTGGGCTGTACCTCCAGGCGCTGCGCCTTTTGGCTGCCTCCTGCGGAGAAAAACCGCTTGATCTCAGCCTTGCGCTGGCGTTTGTGAGCTCGCTTACGCTCATACTTTTCAGGATTCAATTGACGATCCCGCTCACGTCGCAGCGCTTTCAACTCTCTCCGCTGTTTAGCCTTTCTGGCCTTTTGCTCATCCAGTTTCTTGGCACGAGCAAAACGATCTCGGTTACGAATCCGTCGTCTCTCCTTCTCCATTCTATGCACTTGTGCACGGGTTGACATATCACCCGGCAAAGGAGAAGCACATGATGAGAACGACAATTCCGAGATCTCCTCCCACCGCTCGTGGGGATCATTAGGGTATGGTCTCTCTGGACTCCCCTCGCTCAAGTCCCATGGTTCCGGGATATGCCTGAGCGCAAAGGCCATCTTTTCTGGCCAATTTGGGTCCTCTTTGGCAATTTGATCTGCCATTCGAGGACCATACCACCTTTGTATTCTAACCAGTCTGGCGGTGGTTAACCTTTCTCCAAACTGGTCGGCGGCCATCCGCCATCCCTCGTCAAGCTCATCGACGAGATCGCTGTGGAACTTTGTCCACATTGCACGGCACGGTGGTTGCCGGCTATATGGATCTCGAGTGTCTGGAACGAACTCCGAGGGCTCCAGTTATGGCCTCCCGGCCTTGGCGGACTTTTTCCGCATACTGCTTGAGCACTTTCTGTGAGCGACTCATCTCCCGTCCCGTCCGATCCACTAGGTGTTCTCACATGCACCTGGGATTTGAGCCGTAGCTCCGGGATCTTGACCTTCCGGCCTTGTATTCTCTCAATTCGCCCTAAGGCTTTGGCCTCCCGGCCTTGGTATGGAGATTTCTCACTTTTCATCGGCCGCTCACCTGGCGATGGACCTTCAGCAGGCCCTTGCGGCAACCTTCGATCATGGTCTGCCTCCTGGGCCCGCTGCTTTTGCCTCAGGAGGCGGTCACTCAACGCCTTGACCTGGTCTTCGGCGGAGGTTTTGGCTTCTTGGCCTCGCGGCTTTGCTGCTTCGCCTTCTTCATGGCCAGCTCTTTCTCTCGAGCTTCTTTCTTGGCCTTGTTGACGGCGATCTCCAGCGAGGCGATCCTCTCGGCGGTCTCTTCATCCCGCTTCGCTCTCGCCTTCTCGGCCGCGGTATCCGCCATCTTCTGCGGGAGCTCTTTGATACCAGGGATCTTCAGCAACGTCGCCGCCGCCTCAGCGCCTGGTCTTGCTCCTGTGTCTTCTCCGCCGCCGGCGGGGTATCCACTTCTTCCATCGGCTCATCTTCTGCTGCGGGTGCCGATGTGGCTGTGGAGGGTCCGGCCATGTCCTCCCGGACTGTTACACCTCCTGGCCCATCCCGGGCTTGTTCAGTTCCTTGCCCATCCCGGGCTGTTTCGATCGCCTGCCCATCCCGGGCTTGTCCTTCCCCCTGCCCATCCCGGGCTTGTTCCTCCGATTCCTCAGCCTCCATGGAGGAGGCCGGGGCAGGGCTCCGGCGTCTCGTACTCTCGCGCGCTCCCAGGTGGAAGCGTGGCCGCCACCCTCAGGCGGCTCCGAAACCAAATGTTACGAATAGGATGTGGGTGTGGGGTTCCTGCCCTCTTTGAGCCGCGGACCCGCCTCGCCGGGCACCTAGGTCCTTACAAGGCACCTAGGCGGGACCACCCCTCCTACTCCCGTATCCTAATATGGATAAAGGTTACAGTGGGTGAGGAATAGTACGTGCCTTGGGCAGGGCGTCCCCCACACCAAGGGCCATTAGTAGGACGTCTCCCACATCAGGCTGGTGCGCGTAACAATATGTACTTACTGTTGCTACGTGCTCGACCTCTTTACCCTAGGGCGACTATCATCAGGACCCAGGCACCATATCAGAATCAGCGGGCCCTTCTCATCGGACACCCCAGTCAGAGCTCCAGGCCAATTTCAAGAGCCTAACCCCTACTCTCAAAGACTGGGTCGATGAACTCAAGCGTGACCTGGAGGATTTGGTAGCTGTCATATCCCCTCATGCGAGTAAGCCCCTCTCTTTTGAAGAACGCCTCACCATCCGTGACGCTGCCCGTGACCTCACTCGAGACCTGGCCTCCGAGTCCTTTGACAGCTCCTCCTCTGTTCGCCATATTCTCAGTGAGAGCGTGCGCTACACTGCACTCGTCTTCAAAGCCTCTATCGCCGTCCATGAAGAACGGGCTTATTTGAAGACGTTCATCGATGATTGGCGTGATACACAAGTCGAGCTTGTCAGTCAATCCCTTCATGCTGGGAAATTGTGGACCGACATCGCCCATTCCATCATGCACGCAGCCTCTACATTCCGTCGCGCATTGGTCAAGGAAGCGCGAAAAGAGGCATATCAATCATTGCATAAGAAGCATTTAATGAAGCAAGTGGCCCAAGCTGACCGCGAGGACGAAGCTAGGAAGCGGCCACGGCCCCAGGCCCGTGTATGCTACAGTTGGGCTCGTTCCGGCTCATGTCCTCGAGGTGACCGATGCCCATTCCGACACTCTACTTTTGGCGGCCGTTCTTGGAGCCCCGATAGAGGCTTCGCACCCAAGGGTGATGGTCGTGATGCCAGTTCCCGTGCCACTCCACCTGAATTGCAGGGAAACGAGCAGCGCCCTTTCTTCATCAAAAGGAAGGGCAGCTAGCCATATCCCGGGACTTTTTCTGGCCAGAAGGCATGAGTGGAGACAGACTCCGACCCCAACATTGTGTTGCTGTTGAAGAAGATTTGGACGATGCAATTTCAGATTTCATCGTTGATGATGACGAACATTTAATCACTTTGCTTTCACCGGATATCAAGGAAATCGAGCATACCACAGCATTGACGGCTGATACAACAAACGCGGGACTTGGCCGAGTACTACAAGCGGATGATGCAATGCACCTATTACAGCAAGCTTTACAAAGCCTCCCCCTTCTGGGCTCTCGCAATGCACTTGATAACGAGCCTGACGATCCTTGGCTCCTGAAGGTGCGGCAGATTATACCTAATGAGCTCCAATTCTCTGCTGGATTGCCACATTCTCGCCTCCCCATATGGGAGCATTATCTTGCACCCTATGCTCGACGTCGGAGCACGCGCCAAGTGCTCACTTGGATCCGCCATGGTATACGGATTAGTTTCACGACAGTCTTCTCTCCCACCCAGCAATCTCAACCTGGGTTTCGAAAAAGGATTCGCTTAGTTCAGCAGATGCTTTTACCTGTGGTTGGAGCAGCTCAGGTCGATCTATTCCTCCAAGGGAATCGACCAAAGGCCATTGTTTTTCCTAACCGCTCATCAGTTCAGATCCACGCAGACTTTGTTCAGTCGGAAATTCAGAACCTCTTGAGAGTTGGCACATTGATCCCTTGGCCCAATTCTCAGGAGCCGGGAGTAGTGAATGGCATGGCAGTGGTCGTGACGCATAAGAAGCGTCTGGTGGTCGATTTGAGGTATGTCAATCGTTTTATTAGGTACCAATCATTCTCCTATGAGAAACTTAGTGATATTTCAGACTACGCTCAACTTGGTGATTTTGGTTATACGACTGATCTGAAGTCTGGCTACCATCATTTCCGGATGCATCCTAGCACATGGCCATATTTGGGAATTGAGTTTGAAGGAAGGCGCTACTGTTTTACACATCTGCCATTTGGGATATCATCAGCTTGTAGGGTGTTCACTAGTATTATGCGAGAGGTTTATAGGCCAATTCGCGCCCATGGTGTTCCGATGTCCTACCTCATTGATGACCAGATGGGCACGGCCTCATCTTTACCACGAGCCAAATTTCAGTGCCGGATTGTTGTGATGATTTTAGTGGCCTTAGGCTTCTTCCTCGGAGTTCCCAAGTGTCAACTTCTGCCATCACAATCATGCAAATTCTTGGGAATGATCGTGAACCTTTGCAATGGCCAATTTAAAGTGCCACAAGACAAGGTCGAAGCCTTTCTCGAGTTAGCTCAGGCTACACTCCGGCAGCCGACAATAAGTGACAGAAAGTTGGCTCATGTGGCTGGCAAATTACTCTCGTTCCGGCCTGCCATTCAACAAGCTCCATTGTTTACGCGCAGTCTGTACAAGAGCATGATACATTCTGGCTCATGGGACCAAGCATTTCCGACTTCAGAACCCATCACCAGGACTCTACACTGGTGGATTCAAAATATTAACCGGTTCAACGGCCGCCGCTTGTGGAAGAGAGATGAATGGATCCGCATTGTTGGCGATGCTTCTGATATTGGGACAGCTGGCTTTATACCCGATGCACAAGATTTACAGCCAATTGTGCTTTCGTTCACTCCTGAAGAATTGCAGCATCTGACGGTCCACACAAATCTCTCCAGCACACTTCGAGAGGAAATGTGTATCCGGAAGAACTTGGAAGTCCTTATTAGGCACCGCCCTGAGCTTGTTTGTCATCGTGGTGTGGCTTTCTACTCTGATAGCCAAGGTGCAGTGAGCAACATGCTTAATATGAAAGGAGGCACAGATGATCTTTTCAATGAAGTTCTCAAGGTCTACGAGCTTGCAAATCTTTACGATGTCGAAGTCGCATTTCATTGGCGCCCTAGAGAACACCCAGAACAAGTCATAGCGGATGAGTTTTCCAAGATCACCGACATGTCCGATCTCATCATACATGAGGAAGTTTTTCGCAGCATTTGCCAGGCATGGGATGTATCCATCTCCCTAGATGTTTTTGCAAGTGACTACCCGGGTAGTGCTAAGGCGGATCGCTTTTATTCAAAGTTTTGGTGCCCTAGCACGGCAGGTTGTGACGCTTTCAAATTTCCTTGAGCGATTAACCCCACATCCGGACATCGAGAATTTTGCTGGATTTTTGGACCTTTCTATCAGATGGGCAGGATTATCAAGAAGATTACACAGGAGCGATGTGATGGCATTCTCATCACCCCAGCCTGGACTACCCATTGGACAGCGCAATTACACAATCGTGCCCTTCCTATACACGGGGTTTGGGATCTTCCCCGTTGGCCTACACCCGTGTACCCAGGCCCACGCTTCCCGTCGCATCTCAAAGACCAATTTCGGTTGACTTATGGTCTCCAGGCACGCTTGATTCGTTGGCCTTCAATGTAAGATCTTGCCAACCCTCGTTATGCCCAGCAGTCGATTGCTTGGTATCCTCACGCTCCCTCTTGCGCTCGGGTCGACAACGATCTAAATATCGACGTGCAGTTTGAATCGTCATTAGTGCGTGCCCAGCTACAGCTGCCTCCGACCACCCAAGTTCGTACCGCTTATGTTGCATCGATCCACGCTTCAAGCTATATAGCGTCTCTCCCTCCCACATCCGGAACTCGGCCAAAAAGGCCTGGAAACTCTTTTGCATAGTGCAGCTATTCAACGCCTTTTCTTCCAGGTAGTCAGTACCTCGATGAAATGGCCGAACAACGAATGACACCACCGGTTGCCCAATGTGCGCACATACCCTCAGAAGCTTTTGCATGCTTCTGATAAAACATTTGTGCCAGGATCCGACCGATCCCACCCTCATGGTCACTATACCTGCCCTTTTGCTCTGGCAATTTTTAGTCCATTCCATACAGATCATTGCCTCCTCACCGGTACTCACTTCCAATTGATTCTCGTGGGTAACCATGCGTTGCCCGTTTGCTCGCCGCAGCCAGCCAACCTTCATAGCCCCGGCTGTTTTGGGACGCTGACATGTGTCCCACAAGAAGTTCACCACTACCAATTGTCGCACAATCAAAACTGCCCGCGCACTAATCTTTCCCCTCAGCAACTCTTGATCAAACATGGTTCTTAACTCTGATTGGAAGGCTCTCAACTTTCTTATCCCCATGGGTTTAGCCGCCACCTCCTCATACCCTTCCATTTCTGCCCATCGTTGGTACCCTCCTTTAAACTCTATGAGATGCCGGTGCTGCGCTGGATTGTCTCTACCTCCTCGCCCCATCCGTTCGAACCAAGTGCTCCAATGCGATATTGTCGAACGCAAGGTTGTCGGTGCGGGCACACCATCTTTTCCCCCATGTTCTTGCATCCATCGTGTTGTGATGAACACCAACAAATCACATGCTGTGCAATTATTGAGGGACTTGTTACCTGGCAACTCTGCCAAATAACATCTCAATTCTTGGATATCCCGTTCCTCCATTTCATTGGTCTCGGCAGTCCGCCGCCTTGTGGCTATCCCTGCTGCCTCCTTCAAACCCCACTCATACTGGGTGCGGCAGTCCTCCCAACTCAAAATTTTCGCTGCCGTTGGCAACTCGGGCAACTCCGTACGAAATCCGTGATACAAATTCTGTGCCCATGCATCCCAATCTCTTTCCTGCGTGTAGAAATTTTTTCGGTCATTAGTCTGTGCTATCGCCCAGCCTGGGTATTGGGGAGTGAGATGACCTTAGCAAGTCGCAAGCAACTAGCTAAGATCATCGAATAAAGTTGGGGTGTGTCAGAGTTGAGTAATCTCCTCGGCGCCCTGATGGCCGGAGGGGAGTCCACCCCAACGTCATTCACGACTTGCTCTAACAGAAGCAACGTACGTATTCATGAATACTCCATTTCTCAACTGAGAATGACGTTTGCCAAATCTGGCGCTGAGACAGACCGACGCGCGTCAAATGCACAGCGCGGCACAGCGCGCAGCGAGTTGCTCCTGTGCAGCGAGCGACAGCGACCGCGCTCGCGTACGGGCTCTGTTACGAGCAACGAACGTCACCCGCCCGCCCACCCTAGACCCACCGGTCTTGTGACCTTCGGTCTTGTGGTGTCCGGACCCGAGCCCTCTTCTCCTGCCTCTCGGGGTGTGTCAGAGTTGAGTAATCTCCTCGGCGCCCTGATGGCCGGAGGGGAGTCCACCCCAACGTCATTCACGACTTGCTCTAACAGAAGCAACGTACGTATTCATGAATACTCCATTTATTGCATTTGCCAAATAAACTTGAAAAAACACAGCCCTGGCACCTTAGAGGCGAGAGCTTAATTCCAAACAGATGTTTTACTTGTGTCTCAATGTTCGTTCTCTTACATGGATGCTAATTCAATCAGTTGCATCCATTTAAGAGAACGAACATTGAGACACAAATAAAACATCTGTTTGGAATTAAGCTCTCGCCTCTGTCACTGAGATTGTAATCGTGAAAGCTTTTGCACTTTTTACACGTATTTAGGACCAAAGAAAACTACGCGATAGTACACGTATTTCACCATATTAGGTTTTTAAGCCGTATCCGTACTTCCCAAGCCTGGACGCCCATCCACAACACCTACGAACCATATGTTAAACAGTACGCATACAGTGGCTCTAGGACTTCCGGCCGTATCGGCCGCCACCCGTGTCAGCCCGCGGGTCACCGTGTTAGCGACACTGCGCCAGTTCACGACAAAGCAAGACTCTGGCGACCAGACGACACTCTAGTACCTTAGGAAATCCTGCATCGAATGAATAAACGAGAATTCTCAGCTAAATTCTCAGCTCGCCATCATCATCACAATCATCGTGAAGAAATGTTGGCCCAAGCGTCAAGGGCCAGTCATCCCTGGATGAGTGTTTCAGCAATTCACACATTCAGCGAAATAGACGAGACACGGATTTAAATCAGAAATTTCTGGGCCACTGAGTCCTGTCATCAGCACCCAGCGAACGACCTTACGTCATGAATCAAAGCACTGCCGTTTTACAGCGCAGCCGCAGCAGGTGTTTCTTGATGACCATCACCACCGAGAAATCTTGGTCCGAGCGTCGATGATAGGTCGGCGATGGGTCGCTGCCTGGTTCGCCACTGGGGAAGCTGTACTGTAGGGGCGGTCTGAGAACGGAGTTGCACACGGATCCCAAACAGCCACGTCCCTTACAGTCAGGCGATCCATTCAGCACGCGCCCCATGACCATGTCACACCAGCGGGCCTGCCATCCCTGGATGACTTCGTACTCGGCTTGACTGATGATGTGCCGCGGCCCTCTCAGAGTCCGCCACGGCCGCCGTGCCGCGGCATTAGTGTTCGCGGGCAGGTTCCCGGGCAGCCCGCGCCGGCGGGGCCCAAATTCGCTGCGAACACGCGCCGGAGCTCGCGCCGAAACCGGGCGGGAGGCTGGGAAGGAGCGCCCAAGCCCAGGGGGAACATAAAAACAGTCGTGTTCACAGCCGCCGGCAAGCAAAGCAGTCCCAGCGCCAGCCACCGCAGCCCGGCCTTGCCACGCGTCGCGTGCCTGCCCGCATCCTCGGCAGAGTCGGCGCCCGTTAGCCACAGACCTGCGCCATCGAGCGCCAAGCGCGGCTGGGCGAACGTCGTCTGTGAAGAGGGGAGATCCCGCCTGCCGCTCTGCAGCAGCCCGCGTCGGGGCGCGTCGGTTTCGGAGCAAGGTCGCTCGCCATGATGGGCCGGGGCGTTGTGGCGGCGGCATTCCTGGTGCTGCTTGTCGCGCCGTTCGTCGCGGAGGCGAGAGGTGAGGAAGGCGGGGAGGGCGGCGTTGCAGACTGCGCGCTTCTCGACATCACCAAGATAGATTTCTCCGCATCGGCTGGCGACTCTGCCCCGGCTGCTCTCGTTTGGGGCCTTCTTTGCCGCGGTTAGGTCCGCGAAGTTGGGAACAGCATGAGAAGGCTGATTGCGCAATTCGATGCAGTTCAGGACCAAAGAGTGGCCTGGTTAGCTTTAATTCCATGGGCCATGCTGGGATGTCGACTTTCGCTTGGAGACCCGCCCCTTCGGGCTGCCCACAGCGGCGAGTTGTCCAAGCGGCAGGTCTTTTGCGCCGCGTTTTGGAGAGACACGGCGCCCTGCCGTTGGGCTGGCAATGAGCTTGATGCCTCCTTCACTGGCCGGATTCCCGCGCGGTGCTGGCGCTGTGTGCACAAAACGCGCGCCGGTGTCTGCGTGGCAAGGCGAAGTGTCGCGGCAGTCACATCCTCGCCTTGCCGGCGCCGTCTTCTTGTGCTCGAGCCACCGCGACCGACAGTCTGCAGCGGTCACTTGCTGGCCTTGTTCGCCTCGTGCTCTTGTGCTCGAGCCGTCGCCTGAAGCATGCTCGAAAATGTCTGTGCAGGGCTGCGCGCGCACACCTCGACATCCTGCGACACGAACTCCAAGGCCGCTCTGTTCCTCACGAGCGGCAGCGGCTACGCGTCTGCTACTGCATACTGCGAGGTGGGCAGTGTTGGTCGCCTGTGCCGCGTGTCCCGCTCCCACATGCCAGTCAGCAGCCTCTGTGTTTACTAAGAACTCGCGGTTGAGCACATTTGCCACCCCCGTGTCAGGCTAAGAGCTTGCCGTTGAAAGCATTCCCTGCCCCAGTCTCGCTCAGCTGCCTCTTGTTTACTAAAACTTGCCGTTGACGACATTCGCATTTGCCAGGGCAGTACCTGCTGCCCCATGCCAACCCGCGATGTGACGTTCTTGTTGCCGGCCGTGATGACGCCACGAAAGGGGGCGCTGACTGTCGGGCTGTGCGCTGCTGCACCAGGCTGAGGCAAAGGCGAAAGACGCCGTCTACAAGGTCGTCACGGATTGGGTGCACAAAGTGTACGACGCTCCTAAGCACGGCTGCACCGCCGCCGAGATCAAGATAGCCGTCGAAGGATTCGCCCAGGCCACAGCTCGTGCCTTCGCCGACGTCCGTGCCTCGGTGCGTGTTGCCCCAAGTCACTCCAAGAAAATTTTGCATACCAACATAGCTTCATTGATGCTGGGCTCGGTTTGCCGATTCGTCTGCAGACCGCAGACTGCTTGGCCGGACTTGCGACTCTCTTGCATGGTTTGAAGTCAATCAGGGGTTGCAGAATGGAGACATGCAATTTTCTTGATAGACCGTCGCTACATGACATTGTCTATCAGTCCGGCCGGTTGCAGAACTTCCAGCGAAGCGCAGCGGACGGCTTGGTGGAAACGAAGACGCACAATTTACCTGAGCAG
Source organism: Ostreobium quekettii (assembly GCA_905146915.1). Taxonomy (NCBI): domain Eukaryota; kingdom Viridiplantae; phylum Chlorophyta; class Ulvophyceae; order Bryopsidales; family Ostreobiaceae; genus Ostreobium; species Ostreobium quekettii. The sequence continues at coordinate 14,637 of CAJHUC010000147.1, forward strand.
ACTGTAGCCGAACAGCACTGTCTTGCAGTCCAACCAGCGGTGGCACTTCCAATGAACTGTTGCGCACGGTCTGCCATTTGACTAACCAGCTTCCATTACCTGCAAACTCAGGCCGAGATTCAGGGCACTGGCAAGGCGTGCGCCGGCGGCTCCGCCGAGGGCGACGCCTTTGCCGCCGCCGTCTTGGACGTCGCCCTGGAGGCCACCCTCACCGTGGTGCACGAGAAGCGCGGCTACGCCGAGAAGGAGAGGGTCCAGAAGGCCCTCAACCAGGCGTCTGGGGAGGTCTCCGGCAGGGCCGTGTCTGCTGCCATTGCTTCCGCCTGGGCGGCCGCTTCCGAGTCGGTGTGCACCAAGGGATACAAGGTGGAGGCGTCCGAGTCGGCCCTCGGGCAGCAGGTCCGCACCATCGTGGCCAAGCTGTTCGGAGAAATCGCCGTGACGCTCTGCGAGGAGCCAATTGGTGAGCGCCCGTCCATCGCGCTTTGGCGATTGCGCCTCATTTTTTTGGTGAATGGCTCGATATTGAAGTGTCGATGCTGCGCGACGAGATGTGAGGTGGTGCGCGATGGAAGGGCTCGACATCGAAGTATCGAAGTATCGAAGTATCGAAGTAGCGAGGGAGATCCGCCGGAGCGAGTGAGGGCTCCTGGGTCAGAGATCACCGTCCTGGGCGTGAACCGTGCGTGCATTGTTAGTGGCATTGGCTCAGGACAACTGCAATGCGCTCCGCCCTCGAAATCCTCTCGCACTTGAAAGCATGGCAGCATTAACACATTCGCATGACTTTGTCAACGATAGTGCTGTCAACTGGCCAGACAACGGTGCTATCATGAAAGCAGTTAGAAAAGTCACTGCTGGCCAGAATGCTGCGTTCTCTTAAAATATCAGGCGAAAATCACTGCTTGAGGTGTGAGGCAATCCTTGTTTACTGCTCTCAAAACCAGCGCTGATGCGATCTTGCTGCCGCATCCGCAGACGAGTACGAGACCACCGGCGAGAGCACCACTTCGGAGTCCACCTCCACCATCTCCGGCGAGATTAAGGATGACGAGTTCGCTGTCGTGGAGGGCAACGCCGGTGTTGGCGAGGACGACGTCAAGCCATGTGAGGGCCTGAAGGGCAAAATCTGCTGCAGGAACTACTACCAGGACAAGGACACGTGCCGATGCGGAATGAGGTGAGCGCGAAACCCGCAGATTGGGGGAGTGTGTCGTTACGGGGCGTTCGCGCTGCGTTGCCGATGCCCCCTGTGGTCTTGGATGGCAGCTGAATGTTGGCTTATTTAGTAAGCGGTTAGGAAATTGATAGGAAAGGGTATTTGTGGAGTGCGTGACCGAAAATGTGAAATAATACAATACCTCGTAATCTGAATTAAGTGTTAGGGATGACTGAAAACAATATTTTTGGAGGCAGCATCAGTGCATGCCCAGAGTGCTCCCTCATTGCGCGATGGTGGCCGCGAAGGCAGTGACGGACCAACCAATCAAGCCCCATACGCAGTTTCATAGTGTTAAATTGACGCGTATTCTGTGGTGGCAGGTGCCAAATGGAGACACTTGTTGACTACTCTCCCGTTACCAAAGTTAAGATCTGGGAAGACAAGAAGGGCGAGAAGTGCATGTGTGTCTACTGAAGCGCTGCCTGACTTCCGCGACGTCTTTCTGATGACATTTAATTGACTGCGGTCCGCAGCGACACTCCAGAACTGGGGGGCTGGAAATGTGGGATAATGGGCTTGTTTGAGTTTCATTCTAAAATTAATCAATTTAATGCAGATGATTAACGCGGGTGCATAAATTTCATTGAGGGGTTGGATTCTGAGGAGACGAATTGGGACGCTCCGACTTTTGCAAATTTGAGGTTGTAACACAGCGTTTCGACTTTCAAGAGAATGTGCTTGGAGGACACGCATTCTCGGAATATCGCCAACACTACTTTGATGGCGAACTCCCTCGTGCGCGAGATATAGCGCAAATAGCGTTCTTTTCAAAGCAAAACGATACAAAACGGGATTAAACTACTTGCACTGCTCACAGCCAACGACAACCGTTGCACCATCATCAGACCTCGTCATCTCGCTCCCAGCAGGTCTCGTCTGTGAATGTACTAGCATGGCTCGTGGCGTGTATCGACAGTGTACACTGCAATGTCTTCTGCCACTCACAGCAATTATACAATTAGTGCAGCGAGGCCTCGTCGAAAATGAAAAGCCGACTGTACCTCTTCCTGAAATCATGAACATCCCAGTGAATTCCCCACGCTGCTTGCCGCGGCACCTGCGATTAACGTAAAAGCCAAGCCTGCATCAGATCATCCTGAGAGTTTCCTTGTGACTAATGTGAGCGCCCAGTCAAGTCCGACGACGTTTCACACCGAGGGACAACGTCTCCCAAAGCAACCGAGCCTGGAATAACTTTATGCTGTAGACGTTTTGCCCACTATATAGGGCTCCGCGGGAAGCACGCGATTGCAGACAACAAAAATTGTGTCCGTACAAACTAGAGTGGCATTTCGCACTGCTACAATCATCCCAGCACCACGATCGCAGCACGTATTCGTAATCTACGACGTTGCGAACTGACCGTGGAAACAGAGCTATTGGAGTGTGCCTGCTGGGGCATAGGTGCAGTTTGACTCCCGATATCTGATGCAGCACTTATTGCACGTTCTTGCTGCACCATTCGGGATTTATCATCATCGTCATCATTATTTGGGTCCCAGTGCTGTTGTCGCCACCGAGCGGTGTGCAGAGCTGCTTTGACCGCCACCCGGGGGCGTGTGCCAGGCGCGTGCACTTCTGCACCCCTTTGGCCACCCCCACGTACTTTAAGGCGCATTGAACCGCTCGGAGCGTTGACCCGGACTGCCACGTCCCACTCGCCCGGATGGTTGGCCACGTACTGATGCGGCATCCCGGGGTATAAATACCCCTCTCGCTTGCGCTCTGACCATTGTGGTCTCGGCTGTCTCTCCCCAGGGCAGGTCCTGCCGAAGAGTCTTTGACTTCCAGGCCAGCCTCTGACTCTGAGGATGGGAATCGAGGCCGACCGAGGAGAGCGCTTGCAGGCGTTGGAGGCGTCGCTGCCTGCAAGCGGTGAGACGCGGAAACCCCGAGCGTGGGACTCCCCGGGAACGAGGTCTCTGGCCGTTGATGATATTGATCTGCCCTTCGCGCTGACGCTCTTTTATGGGATATTATTCGCTGTCTGGAGGAGGCCCGTGGACTAGCCGACCGGCTTGCCACGAGAGCCCCATCACAACCGCGAAAGGGCTTCTTCATTTGGCAATTGAGAGCTCGTTTACAAAAGTTAAGATCCGTCAAGTGCGCAGAAGGGGAGCGGGTTTAGGACTCGAGTCAACGGCACGAGACGCGGTTTTCATTTGTTTGTGTGTCCATTGGTGTAGGCTTCGGTTGACGAAGCGCCGGAATGACTGCCATCAGCAACTCGCTCTAACGCTTCTTCCGTCGTAATGACCTCCTCTGCGACATTATATGCCACAGCGGTGAGGATTTTGCTTTGCTACATTTTGCTAAGGACATTGCAGCATCGATTTCCTCATTAATTTGAACGCAATTATACTACAAAAGTTACGTAGTTACACGAAAATACAGTCAATTTCCGGAGAAATTGATTACTCCATGATTTAGAGTCAATTTGCTCAAACCAATACATGGATGCGTGCGTGGAATATTTGGTTCCTTCGCACTAGGAAAAAAGGGCCAAATAACACGTGTTCAAATGTGTGCAAAGTTTACGGGTTTGTGTTATTTTTGTGTTCTTTGCGTGCAGAACTTTATTGAAATGTGTTGTGTGTGTGCTCGCAAAAGTGTTATTTGGCGCTTTTTTTCCTAGTGTTAAGAACATTGACGTGTACCAGGTGTCTCTGTTTATTGATGCAAATCTTCAAATAGTCTATCCAAATCACACTCGCGTTTTCCTTCGCATAGCAGGAGTATTCTTGATGCAGCCGGAGGCGGCGCCCAACACCACCCACCACAGTCGCACAGAAACTCTCGGCATACGATCCCTTCACCTCGGGCAACCAGTGGTGGCTGACAAGATGGACTGTCAAAGACACGCATGGCGGGCATGGCCCCCAAGTAAAGGAACACATTTTGAACAATGCGAATCTGAAAAGGGTGACTACAGGTCAGGTAAGTGAGGTGGACGCAGCTGAGGCGGTGGGCAGGGCATCCACAGCCAGCTCGGGTGCAGCTGTTACAGCGCTGCGGCACGGAAGGACCCACGAAAGACACACATTCGTACGGCAAAAAGATTCAACGGCGACGACGAGCCCTGCATTGCGTACAAACCGGCAGCGATTGCAAGCCAGGTCCTGGGAAAGCAAAGCGTCCACCAACAACGCTGCTAAGATGCCTTGATGCGGAGGGAGCGGTGCTCCAACCGGTTGTTGCGACGTGCGGTGGAGGTGCGCGGGATGCTGTACGCAGCAGATCTTGTGAACGTTTTGGCAGGTGTTACATGCATCGGAAGATGAAGCACACCACAGATGGCGTCCTGCACCGTATACGGCGCATACGTATGCGCCCCGTTGACGGCGCACGACCTCGCCTTGCAGATGCGCCCAGGCAACCTAGTGTTTATATGCCATGACAAATGTTCGACGTCGTGCAGAGTTTTCATCGGCTGGCAGAAAATAACCGGCTTGGTGAGCGCCTCGCGGTCCGCGCTCAGTTCCTGCAATGCTTTTCAGCTCACGCGCTGCAAGGAGGAGCGTGAGGGACTTGCACGTGAGGTAGTGCTCTGAAACGAAATGTGCCCCGTTGTCTGCAGGCCACTGTTGCTTCGGCGTCGCACTTGAGGTACATCTAGAAGTAGAGGTACTTGAGGAACATCTAGAAGGTTGCAATCCATTTGAGGTACACCTGACAATAGAAGATTGCAATCCACTTGAAGTACACCTGACAACAGAAGACTGCAGTCCTGGTGCGCTCTTTCCGGCCGTTTGGCGTGCTGCCCTGGTGTGGGCGAAATGCACAGCGGAACTGGGAAGGCTCGGCGAATGCCCACATTGGAATCTGTTCGGAATGTACGTTGGCATGTTGGAATGCACATTCGGAATGTACATTGGAATCTTTTCTGCTGGCGTTTGTCTCTTGGGTCGGGATGTGTGAAACTGCGCTGTAAGCAACGCCGAGACAGGCCATCTATTGTCCTGTGGCATCCAGCAAATCTGGGCAGCGGGCGCATGGATCAACTTTGATGAGGCTCATCAAAATGCTCAGCGATTTCTGAATTTATTTCAAGAAATTATGAGTCTGTTTTTCTTTGAAAGAAATTCGAACATTGAAGCCAAGAGGGTGGCGCTGTAGTAAAAGAACAACGCCATCAAGGCTCAAAGCGGCACAGCGATATTCCAAGGCCATGGGACGCTCCAACTGAAAACACGTCACCGAAAGACCAAAACTGCTGGGTACCCTGCAAGGCCCCACGTAACATCGCGTTGCAAGCCCCGCCAATCCATCCGGGTCATTTTATCGCATGCATTAGGCCAACCAAAATCTGCCACACCGGGCCCCCAAACCAGGCATTGCATTAAACCTGGAACGCCCCCTTCAAGGCCTGGAATTAACCTGCAATTGAACAGGGCAGTAAACGGTGGCCCTCTGGAAGGCGCTGGCAGCCCAGAAAACTATCTACTCACGAGCAGAACTTGTTTTTGAAGAAACGAGGATGGCTTTTGCTCTCCACAAGCGTGAACACATCGCACGCTTCTTATATTCTAACCCAGCCAATCACAGCTCCCGCCCAAAAGGACCTAGGGTGCACAAAGTAATGCTGTGGTGTTTGGGCTTGCGTTGTGCATGCAGACCGTAATTGGCAAATTGGTGAAGGGCACTTTCTTTGCGATGTATCGACGTAGAACGAGGTAATACCTGACATACCATGTCAGCGATTGCTACACGGAAATTAGTAATATCTAGCACACCCGCATCTGCCAGGAAAGCGGCAGTTTGCACACCACACCACCACACGTGATGAGCTCAACGTAGGTGATGAATTCAATGCTCAGTGGCCACTGAGCTCGACAAATATACACATCCACATGCTCACCATGGTGAGTATGTTTGCGGCCTCATTGCGTTGTTCTGTAAGAAATGAATGATGATGATCATGATGATGATGATGTATGTTAGCGGCCACTGGAGCAACCCAGTCAACCATGGAGCGATTCCAGTCCCGGCTTGGCTCAGTTGCTCTCAAACCTTCAACTGTCCTCAGTTGGAAAAGCACGCCTTTGAGTGCAGCAGCACAGCTGCCAGCGCCCATAGGCAGCTGAGAGTTTGCACCAGGCGCAAGCGACCTATTCGCCGGGTGAGTGCGCCAAAGCACACGTTGCCATAGCGCCGGGTTTGCTGCACCACCGTGTGCTCTGCAGCACATTCGTCCGATGTGCCTCTGGAGGTGGAAAGCAGGACGGACGTTCGCGCCTTTGCTCCGCTTACATCCGCCAGCCTGGCGAATAGGCGGCTGAAGGGCCCAACTCAGCAAGTTCGTGCACTTTCTACATAATAGGCACAACAGCCGCAACGCCTATGGCCACCAACACAATGCCCTTATTGTCGCAACCCCTGTCCGGCATCCTCCCCACGGTCAGACAACAAACCTTAATTCGGCGTCTCGCCTCACAGCACCCACCCGCCCGCTGACTGGTGCCTCCAATCTGGTGCCAGTCATGGCTCCATCTTATGGTAGTTCAGGAGTCCAATCGACACAAATTCGCGCATTTTCCCCAAGCCAACAAGCCGACCCCAAGTCAATAACAAACCTACTTCCTACCCACAGCGAGCTCATCCAGCTGTATTAGCTCCTAGTCCCAAGGAGCGGTGGGGGCCTAAAGAAGGAACACAAAAATGACGACGAAGGCCATGAGGACCATGAACACCTTCATTATGAGCCACCTGTTCGACGATATGCCATTTAGGTACTTGAGCAGCTGCGTCTGCGCCATCATGACGTTGGTGTCGGTGTCGACGACATCATCCTCGATCCGCTTCGCCATCTCTCCATGCTCTGCTACCTGGGGCGACGCCACTGAGCATCAGCCATGCTCTGCTGAGAACTTCAAACACCCTCCATACCCCCATGCCACACCACCCCCGGGCCCCCAATGAAACAAACTGCCACCTATTACTCCATAGCAACGAAGTAGTAGCTGCCAACAAATTGTAATCTTCTGTACTGCAAATGCAGAAAATGTACTCTTGTGTTATTGGGGCACAGAAGCATGCCATCATTATCAGTTGACATATCTTCAATTCGCAGCTTGTTACCCCAGACGCATGTTGAGTACAAAACTGGCCCGCAATGATGCTGTTGGCACAACGTTCAACTTGCCATGTGCGCCAGCTGTTGAAAGATGCCTCCGAGCTCCACAATGGTCGCCTCTGCTGTGTGCAGTGCTGTGGCTCTGGAGTCCAGGTAGCTGTTCTGGGGACTGGCGACTGCCAGCTGCTGCTGTTGTTGCTGCTGTGGCTGCCTAGAGTCACTGATGCAGGCAAGCAAAAGCACAAGTCTTTTCACGCATGTGCGATGCGCATCGACCACGGGGGTACAGAGGCCTCTGCATTGTTATTCATACTATTAAACAACAGCATTCCACCACGCAGTCATTGCATCGCCTTGAATTTTGATCGACACGAAGGCCCACAGTTATTCTAGTCGGTTACGGGCAGCAGCTGACTCGCAAATTTGACACAGTGTCTGGAATCAAGGACAACAGAAATAACGACAGCAGCGACAACAGAGCGTCTGTTGAAAAACATCTCAGAAGCAACACTTGCTATCAATGAAGCCAAGCACTTCAGCACTCACCCCAAAACTGTAATGGCTGTGCTGCCACTGGGACCTTTGCCACCCTGAGTGAGCAAAAGTGTAACACACCAGCAATCAGCTTCTGAACAAGTTGGCAAATCGCCATAGGGATTACACATCCCCCATCCGAAGAAGGGGTCACTGCACCCTGACCATTCCGCTCAACAATACCAAGAAGTGCTAGAGGCTCCACAGACAACTCTGGCTTTTCCACTAGACCCAACCGTAACAGCATGCAAAGTTGAACCCAGTTTTTACAAGATTGTTCAATTGCACTACGAGTGTTGATTCATTTTGGCTGTCTGCAGTGCACAAGGAATCCACAAGCAGAATACACAGATATGGCCCATGCAAGCCCCCAAGAGCCAAGTGAAACTGCTGAACGGGTCTTCTTCAACTCCCTTAGTACTATCCGATGTTTTAACCTTAGGCAGGGAGATGCAACATTTTCGCCTTGTACTGCTGAGTGACAGAAACTGAAAGTAGGCATTTTAGTGCAGAAATGTTGAAAAATGAGCTGCTGACAAAGCGATGCAAAGTTTCTGGCAAACCAATCCCGCCATTGCCCAGGAACGCACTGTGTGGCCAAAACACTACTCTCTGGGCCGCATTCCATTGCTTTTGTTTGTGTATGTGGCAGACCCCTCGGAACAGAGGGAGGGGTGCCCTCCTGGGTGACAGCAAGCATCAAGTATCTCCAGGATGTGGGTATGTCAGTGCAAACACTAGAAATCTCCCCAATTGACTCGATGCACAAGTAAGAGGCCAACGGCTTTTAGAATCACAAACCCCCAACCCAGAGGCCTTTCATTCCTGTCTAATGCAAGCAGCCAACAAGGACGAAACCCAAAGGATAAATTGCGTCTTGAAACAGGAGTCCAGACAAACAGGAACGAAAACTGTGTTTTCTTGAAGAATATGATGTTTTTCCCCCTGATGTCAGTGGGTCAGCATGTCTCTTGACACATTTTACTGGGTTGGCTTTGGTCATACGGTCTATTCTCCCACTCATGGAACCTTGCCAGATGCGATGCAGATAGAAGAAAGAAAATAGCCTTGCTGGTTTTGCGAAACTCCCAGCAATACACCCTTAAAAAGTGGCAACCAATTCCAATATGCCAAATAATTAAACACGGTATGGTGTGGTTAACAAGCCACACAAAGCAATTCCACTGCACACCATTTGCCCCGTGGACCATATGCATGCCAGTACTTGAAAAACGATGGCAGGCAATTCGTGACATCCACACTGCTTGTCATCCACATGCAAAGAAATGATTCGCACCCAAGTGTTAATGTTTGTCAACATATCCAGGGTCATCACCAAGTGGGATTGTGTAGGCTCCTTATTAATGCAAGCAACTCACAATCAATGCAAAGAAGCCATCATGGCAACTTACCTCTCCGCCAAACAAGTTGTGCGCACTTCTGCCAGGTCCGTGAGCTACTGGCTGACGCAGGAGAGGCTGCGTTTCCATGAAGCCTGCCACCACAGGCATAGCACATCCTTACCTCAGCAATCAAGGCTTTCCCTGTTTCGAAATTCGCACTGAGCCTCAGGATAAGCAGATGCAATGCAAAAAGGCTCCAGACTTGCCCAGCTTGCTGCTGACCACTGAGCACCCAATGTGCTACCGACCACCAGTGGGGTGCTGGCAGAAAGATCACCCTTGCAATGATCTATTCAACCTGCTGTCGTGAGGACCGTAGCCCCATGATCTTGCCATTGGTCAAACAGTTTGCAGCCTGCCACAATTGGTCGATGCACAGCACTATTCGCTCATCCCACCCAGCCAGGAAGGAGCCACTTGGATACAGCAACATGTGGCATTGCAACAAGACGATCATTACCACAAAAAGACAAAACTGCAATAGACTGGCCTGTGCATGCCAGCAATTCCCCTCACATTCTGGTCCTCTTATGCACAAACATCTGCCCCTGCCTGCTCCTTTGAGGGCTGCATTTCATCAACTTTTAAAGGAGCACTTGTGCAGGCAAAGCACAAGGGTGGAAAACAGCAGAAAAGACATAAAGCTACAGAAGCCTGGCTGACCATTTTGCTTTCCCCCAGCACTGGAATACCGCTTCCTTCGATTGTCCTGCCCCTTCAGGTTGTCTGTCCTCAGGCTCAGCACGTCCTGGAACTCCTTGGTGGTGTCCTTGAGCTGCACCCTCAGGTCATCCACAACTGTGTTGGAGTGCTTCAAAGACTGCAGCACAGCCATGAACAGCCACAGACCCCAGAGTTCAATGCCAGCGAATCTGAGAAGCAACATAATAAGGCTGCACAGCCTTGCCCCAAAGTGGTGTTTCTCCAAGACTGGACGGCCACCAGGAGGCAATGTCCAGTGCTGAGAGGGGAGGAACATGCCAAACAATGGCCAAACTGGTCTTAGCTAAATGTGGTCAAGTTCCTTGTCTGCAATCAGTGTTAGAACTGTGTGACTGCACATGGAAACCCAAAGGACAGCGCACTGTAAGTAAGGGGATTAAACCAGCAATGGCCCCAGCAGCGAGGCAAGTGGGCAGCGGGTGGGGCGAACGTACCAATAGCAAAAGCGCGTGTGGCCAGGGTCCAACGGTCATAATTTGTTGTCAAGGGCCGAGGACAAGGTGGCAATGACAGTGCTCAGCCTGATTGGCAAGGTGGTTTGCGAACGGAAAAGCACTGCATGTACAAACGCCAACCCGACCATTTCGTTGCAGTGTGTGTTTCCCTACAATTTGAGACTCTCATGCCCCCAGACTTATCCCCCCTGCACACAAGCTACCCCAGAGTGCTTGCCCACGCAGGTGTGTCCACACAGGGCTCGATACCTCTTGCCACGTTCGCATTCACAAGACCGTTTCATTTGTGCCAAGTAACCCCTGACGTGCACGTACTCATCCAGAACATGCCTTTGTCCCATTGTCCCTTCGTGCCTTGTTACTTTGTCTCAATGTCCGTTTGTTTCTACGTCCCTTTGCCCCTTATGCCATTATCCCTTTGTTCTTTCGTCCCGTTTTCTGCACCCCGGGCTACACAAGCCGCCAGGCAGCCTCACCTGCACGTTGGTCCCCCCGTCCCGCGCCGCGGACGCCACCTGCAGCTCCGCGATGTCCGCGTTCAGCCGCGTTATGTCCGCCTTGATCATCCCCGACAGCTCGGCGATCTCCCGTGCGGGGTCGTCGAACATCGACGTGCGGCGCGCCAGGGCCGCCAGGCTCTGCAGCTTGGCCGACGTCCTGTGGATGCCCATGCCGATGGTGGAGGCCCGTCGGGCGAATTCGGACTGCCCGACCCCAGCTCCAGCTCTGGACCCAACGCCTGGGCCTGCGACGCGATGGGCCAACCCAATGTGACCGAATCATTTCCTCGAAGGTCTCAGCGACCCCGCGATGCCTTGAAACAGAGGCAGCCCGAGGGGAGGGCTGGAAAGCGCGATTCCGCTTTGTTTCAGCTTGTCGTTCGGTGTTCATCCCAAACGTGGGCTTTGGACTTCGTCTCAGCGCTGCCGCCGCGCGGCAACTGCGGCGGCAATGGCCAGGCAGGCTAGGAGACGGGCGCCGGGGCGCGTCCGGCGGATCCCGTGGCCACCCGCGGCATTGGAGCAGACCCCTCCGTGATACTGTTAGACCCTTTCGTGCCCCCCGCTCCAACTTTGCCGGCCGGTTTGATTTCGAATCGGGACAATTTGCACCCTCTCTCAACACTCCCCGTCGCCAGCGCTGCGCACCTGCAGTCCCCTCCTGGCTGCCCGACGTGGACGCGGCACCCTGTCCGCACAACACCGCCCTTCATTCACACACCACCGTACCTCCCACAGCGCTCATGCCATCCACAGGCCAGGGTGCTGGCTGCAGAAGATGCCCGAACTTCGGGGTCGGATTGGCGCACCTGCTGCTTTTGAAGCCTGTCCGCGATCGCGAAGAACTCCCCCGTCCGGTCGCGCAGACTGTGGGAGTGGTAAGCGGCCATGGCCGCGAACGAGCCGAGGCTCCCACTGCCGGGATGCGGCCCAGAGAGGGGGGGAGAGGGGGCTGCAGGGGCTGGGCACCCGGAGCTCTGGCCTGACTGCGGTGTGGGGCGGGTGCTGGGGGTCGGCTGTGGGCGAGCTGGCGTCCAGGGGACAACCTTCCAAGAACGGCCGTGGGCGCCGGACAGCGAATTGGCTTGGTTGACTTGAATTGGTTTTCTCAATTATCGTGACCGAGGAACCAATTCAATTAAAAGTGATGATAATGATGATAAAATTGATGCAAAAAAACTGATGATGATGAAAAAGGAACTAATTCAATTCAATATGTTGTCTTCTCTCCGAGGACGAGGGGCTGAATGGTGAAGTAGGTGCAATGTATGCGCTTCTGGTCGAATGTTACCACCATCGCTCGAGTTTCTTTATTCCAGGTATCTGCCAGCTCCGAAACGCAACATTCTGCAGCTAATAAACTCAACCGATTAATCTGTTGAGCAGCCGGAGACGATGCTTTTCAGCACAATGCCCCTTTCTGCGGGAATACGTTGCGCGGCCGTGCTGCATTAAAAAGCGGCATAACTCGACAGCTTTTCCACGACAGTTTTTGATCCGCCATCCTAGTTGATTGCTCAAATTGGCTCAGAGCTCAATGACAACGTGACTATGCATTCAAAGGAGAGCCGATGCCAATATTCCATGCAGAAACTTTCTCTCTAAACATCTTTTATCCCCACAAATTCTCCAGCTTCAAGGCGATGGAATCACGCCGAACTTCTCGATGATCCACGATCGCATTTGCATCTTGCTTTTCTTCGCAAGAGTCCTGGCCGGACGACGTTTCTTGCCTCTCACTTTCGCTGCCATGCAGCTCGCCAGCAAAACACGCCTGCCTCCCTGCAGAATGGATGGCACAAAACAAGAAAGCAATGGCTGCGAAGAAGTTGACATGGACGACTTCAAAGAGGTGCTAAAGACATGGAAAACACGGTGAAGCTAGGAGATGGAATGTGTTGAAAGACGGCGACTTTGCCACTGCATTTTGTGGCTGGCCAGAGAACGCGCGATGCTGACTTCTTTGCGCCAGAGGTCCTGCCCAATGGGGCCACAGGGGCCGGCTCAACAGCGCTTGCGGCTGCACGACAAATCTCCAAGCAGAGGAGATCGAGACCTTGCGGGGCATGACTCGCAGCCGTGGCTGCATGGCTGAGCTGACGGCGCTTCAACAAGCAGCGGGACTATTAGGGAGTGCCAACCGCAGCAGTGGATGAGTTTTGTGTCCGCCAACCTCGGCAGAATACGAAAAACGCCCATTTCACAAAGTCTCCTTCCGCGCCTAAAAGATGGCTGTTCTCCTCGCCAGTTTGCTTAACAGTTCGACAATTTAGCACTGACGAATTGCTAAAGCATTCCTCTACTCTGGATTGACTCCACATGGCGATGACCTGACGAAGACAGGCGACGTGTCGTTCATGTTGCCCACAGCCGGAAATATCGACAATGCCGCCCACACAGGCCGTCACTGGAAAGTCCGCCTCTTCCCACCGCTCTCCCCAGTACGACGATCCGGCCCTGACACAACTTGCTAATGTCGCGTAACTCGGCCGGATTTGCCAGCGTCGCGAGAACAGACCATCAGCTGTTGCAGCAGGTAGCACCCTCGTCCACCATTCCTGAATTCATGAATTCTAACATAATTAAAATAGAATCTACTGATCAGCAAATTTGACGGCTGCAACACGGTCAGCAACGGGAATATATTAGCCGCCCAGACGTTCCACTGCCGCGGACGGTCTCTTGAAATTTGTTCAAAAGGGCTGCGGTGCATTTACTACTCAAATGTCTGGAGAGTCAGCGACAGGACTGGAAAGGTATCCCAAACTTTGTTCGCAATCCAATTCTTTTCAGCTCAATTCAATGGAAGGAACGTTACACTTCCAGGCAACGATTCACACCAAGGCCTTTTGGTGGAGCGGCCTTGGCGTTTGGGCTGTGCCTCGTCCGACAAGATTGGCGAACAATTGGATACCGCCAATAATGAACCGCCAACTGCACCCTCCTCCTTCCAAACTGGAAGTTCCAAGTCGGCCCCGTCCCAGGCGGTTCCACAGCACCTCGCGCGGCGCCTAGGGCGCCCCAGACATGGAGGCGACCGCTGCGCAGACATCCACCAGCGTCGGGCGTTCGGGCGAGGCACCGCGCTCCTGGTCCAGAACCGCACCCTTGCGGCCCCTCAAGGTTCCTCCCTGGCGGGCCCAAGCTCACCCGGCCTTCCGAAACGAAACAGCTCCAGCAATGAAACCCCCATCCGACGCGAAACCGAGGGCCGCGGCCACGTGGGCTGCAGTCGCCATTACTAAACCCGGAAGGCTCCTGCGCCCGCCTTTGTACGCTCACACCTCGAGCATGTCAGGCCGTAGTTTCGCCACCATGCCCTTGCCCTCCGAAACAGCCGCCGAAACGCCGGCGCAGTGTCGTCCCGACAGGTGGCAGCTTCCCGGCCGCCGCCCATGCGGTCCTTCCGTTTCGTGCTTCTCGGGGGCGGCCTGTCTTCGGGCTACGCCGCGCGAGAGTTCGTCAAGCGCGGACTGGGCCCCGGCCAGCTGTGCATCGTGACCGCCGAGGACGTGGTGGCCTACGAGCGCCCCGCGCTCAGCAAGGGGTACCTCAACCCGGTGAACGCGGCGCGGCTACCAGGGTTCCACACCTGCGTGGGCGGCGGCGGGCCACGCCAGGAGCCCGCCTGGTACGCCGAGCACGGTGTGGAGTACCTAACCGGAGCGACCGTAACGTCGGTTGATATCAGCTCCAGGAGGTTGGTACTCGACAACGGCGAAGAGCTGACCTACACCGACAAGCTGATAGTGGCGACGGGCGCGAGACCTGCTAGGCTTGAGGAGGTCGGGATACCAGGCTGGGACCTGAAGGGCGTGTACTACCTGAGGGACATAAAAGATGCGGTGGAGATCCAGGCGGGCATCGCTGAGTGCAAGGCGCGGGACGGCAACGCGCTGGTTATCGGGGCGGGATACATCGCGATCGAGGTTGCCGCGGGTCTGTGCGCCAACGGGCTGCACACTACGATGGTGTTCCCTGGCGGGATGCTGATGGACCGGATGCTGCCGCCCGAGGCGGCGTGCTTCTACGAGAACTACTACGAGAGGAAGGGGATCGAGATGTGCTGGGGGCAGCGGGTGACGCGGCTGCTGGGCAGCGACGGCTTGCTGGAGGGAGTGGAGCTGGACGACGGGAGGGTGGTGGAGGCGTCCATGGTGCTGGCGGGGATAGGTGGGTGGGGGTGATCAGCCCTCATGAGGGCTGGGTTGTGTTACAAGAGAAAGAGATACTGGTAACACCTCTGCAAGCAAGTGTGGGGAGGTGGGTGGCGTGGGGAGGGGAGGGTATGGGTGCCCTACCGGTGCCACTTGCTGCCAAGGCGTCCAACTGCACGGCCGCTGGGCCGGTCGGTTTCGGGAACAGGGTCTGCAGGGGTAGATACTGTGCAATCAGTCAATCAGTAAAACACCTCGTCGGTCATTATGTAAGAAGGAAAGGGGTAGCCACAACATTCCCGCGACCTCACCAGACAGAATTTCAAGGCAGCAACGCCCCATAGCATGCACAGCAAGCGCTCCGTTGACGGCTGAGGCCGATCTGAACGAAACGGCAGTTTGGGCTCGCCTTTAGGGAGCAAATCTACAACCGCCAGCTGCTATTGTTGCAGCTTTTGGTAAAGAAATTCTGCAGCGAAAATTGCCAGTTTGGCACGAGAAACAAATTGCCAATTCGACCCTTTGCTCAAGCAAGAGCAGATATCAAGAAACAGTTCTCAGAACACCGCACTGAAAATTGCTGAATGAATTAAATGCATTGAATGTACTGCTCAGGAGGCCAAGTTTATTCATCGAAACATACGTGTATAAATAACTTCCAATATCACGCGCAAGTGCTCTGACATACTTAGGTGGAAACAAGCCGCAACTCGCAAGCCTGCCCTGTAGCAACAAATTGCCCAATTGCCATGGCTCCAGCTGCGGTGCTCCGTGCCAGGGGCCCGCATCAACAAGGAGCTGTTCGTCGGCCAGCTGGATATGAGCCAGGGCGGCATCGAGGTGAACGGCAAGTTCCGGACAAGCCACCCCGACGTCTATGCCGTGGGCGACGTCGCCGCCTTCCCCCTCCTGCGCTATGGCGGCTACATCCAGCGGCAGGAGCACGTCACCAATGCTCGCGCCTCCGCCATCCACGCCGTGGCGGCCATAATGGACCCGGAGAACACCGGCGACTACGACTACCTGCCCTTCTACTACTCCCGCTTCTTCTCCCTCTCTTGGCAGTTCTTCGGCCTCAACCGGGGCAGGGGCATCATGTTCGGCGACCAGGACATGGAGAAGTTCGGGCTGTACTTTGTGGAGGAAGGGCGGATCGTGGGGGCGTTCCTGGAGGGGGGGAGCGCGGAGGAGTTCGGGTGGATGAAGGCGGTGGCGCTGCAGCGGCCCGTGGCGCCCCATGCCGACGACCTGGTGATCAAGGGCCTGAAGTACGCGCAGGAGTTGGCGACGAAGCCCTCGGAGGCGTCGTGAGGTTGCGAACGGCGCCTCTTGTGTAGAAGAACGCCGAGGATGAGAGGAACGTTGTGCGCAGCGTCATGGGCAGGGACCACCGATGCGGTGCAAGCCGTGCCGATGTGCCGTGGTGCTCCGTTGGCTGCGTTCCAAAACGCTGCTTCCGCCAACTGATGGCCAGCCGGGGCCATAATTTAGTGTACCCTAGGGCCAGAAGGTGTTTCTTGGGTCGGTGAGAAAAGAGGCGCCCTCGGTCACGGCCACAGACCTAAGGTTCGAGCCTCTTCATCCGGTTTCCAGTAGAGCTGCTGTGCTGCAGTGGTCTGTCGTGCTGGGGTTTGGAACATGTGGAGAACAAATCCAATGAAAGTAGCCATAGACGGGCGTGCGGAAGGACTTTTCCGTTTTCGTCGACTTTCCGTGAGCAGCAGAGGCCCTTCTGGCTGAAAAGTCGGTTACCTGAGATTTCATTTTCTTGGTGTCGTCTTTCGTAGGCATATGCCCACGGATGCATCCGTGTGCCATGAACAGCGCACTATTGATTGTTGTGCGGCTCCGCAAAACTTTGCATGGATCCGAAATCCACAACGAATTGGGCATAAAAGAAAAATTCTAACCCACTATTGTGTTCGGCGCATTTTCAAATCTGAGTAATCACTCCTGTCTAGCCAGCCCCTTGCTTTTCCGTCAATGCATATGGGGGCTCCCGAGGCGTTTGAAGCCCAATGGACCCAGATTGAGCGGCTGGCTTGGCGTGCTCTTCAATCGGCGAAACGAAGGTTCAACACGCAACACCGAAAACCGTGCATATGCAGTAAAGGGTCTTGTTTTCCCATCGTACTGTGCGACTGCCGTCCGTGGAATTGTCCCAGTAACATGAGGCCGCGGTGTGGAGTCCGGCGCCTGCACCATGGGACAACTCGATTAGATTTATTATGAACACGGCGCCAGGCAATTTTCCAGGTTAAAATTCATGTGCGACTTAGCACAGTGGCAGCGACAGTCACATGGCACGTCGCACAATGATGTGCAAACTGATCAGCATTACGTCGAAGGCAAATACCTGTATTAGTACCACATCTTCCCATGGCAAGAGCCAATGACCAAAACGCTTGCGGTTGGGAAAACACACGTAACATTGTGCGGTTGCGCACGAGCTGCGCTGTGTAAATTGCTGAAGGCAGAGAACTTCCATAGTGCCCAATGCCACGGAAGGTCTGTCTGATTTCAGGGACAGCTATGTGCGCGGCTCTGAGACATGTGTCTACAACGAGGTTGTAGCGTGCTACCAAATTGTTGCAGACATTTTAAAGGGAAGAAGGCATGTTTCTGGGAAGAATGCCAAAGCAAAGTTCTGCGATAAAATTTTTTGTCATCTTGATGCAATTTCCTTAACATTCCCCAAGCCCGGGACTGTATCCGATGACATGTTTATCGTGTCACCCATGCGCCGTACTTGCAGGTTTACCCTCGTCAATCCATATGCCGCACTCGCGTGGATAAATCAGTACCGCTGGATGTCTTTGGTTCATTCAGATGACATATCGTTATAGTTTAATACCAAAACGGCGCAATATGCATGCAGACGAAAGAAGCTTTACTGAGGCACTGTTTCTGTTGATAGGTCTGCACGACAGGAACCCACCATTTTTCTGCATGATGATGCAAGTCACAATGTATTTGAAAGGTTTGTTCAGGCCCGCCAGCTTCTTGATGGAATGCTCCAGAATGTTTGAGGTCCACTGTCCAAGCTGCATCCAGAAAAAAAAAGCTGGTGGTCTGAGCTGCAGTCGTGCCTGTCTCATGCTGCGCTAATCATCCAAGCCACTTTCGCAGCTACTTGCATTCGAAGCACATGTTACCAGAATCACCGCTGCCACTGTCGCCCTCTGCTCACCTTATCGCTGCTCTTTACGAGGTGAATTTCATTAATGCAGCATACGCATTACGAAAAGTATTATGTATAGTTTGACTGGCTCGGAACTTTCAAGACACAAATTCCATGTGCAAAGGTGGGGCATATATTGCTCCATAAATGTTGAGATCCTGGGGAAAAATTTTCAAGAAGTGTATTGCTTTACACCATTTTGTCTTTAATTTCGATATGCAACCAGCACTTCGGCAGTGATGCGTCTGACGGGAGCCTCCTGTCGGAGTTCTTGCAGGGGGTTGATTCGGATCAAGCCCACCCCAATCTCCGCAAGGCAGCAGCTGAACAGGCTGACCTCGAACTTGTTGCATTTAACGTCGACGCAACGCCAAATAGATGTGCAGAAGGTCCCACGCGCCAGCATCTTATGCACAGAAGGCTTCCCCATTGAATGTTACCATTTTCCACACGGGCGCTGCCGGAACATTTCTCGTTGCGGCATCAACGTGACACTGCCGTTGCGTTGGCGCACCCACGGCGCTTCTCATCGAAATTGAATTTAATTTCAGGCGACCCAATCACATATCTGAAATTAAATTCTCAGACAATCGGCTACTCAGATTATTTGCATCTGATCGGTTCGCAGCACCGAGTCCGAACGACGCAGAGTGTGGGGAATTGATGGCTCCCTGGACCATTTCTGTGTTGTGCATCAGAGTTCAAAGAACTGATGGTGGCCGCTGCTTTGTTCGGGCAGAGCGAGCAGCCGACGTCCGCCTACCTACCCTTGCTATGCAAAGCGAATGATGGCGCAGCATGCGGTGGTGCTGGGGCGGTGTTTTATTGCGGTTTTGTTCTTTGACAAATGTGCCGTAAAATATTTAACCTTTCCGCGTCGGGAAATTTTAACCTCACCCGCATTTTCTTTGAGGGCGTTATTTTACTATTTTCCGGTGCTCTGCGCAAATTTTGTTATAAATTCATTATTTGTTACTTTTTCTCCGCAAAAAGAGCCAAACGTTACGTTTCTATGCGGAAAGTTGGGTATACTGCGGTAATCAAGGGACTTGAGCCACATCCAGCGGCGCAGTGCCTCGAATGCGCAAGCCCGCCGAGTGGGCAACCGAAGATGAAGGCCCCTTCCCCTCCCCTCTTTCCGGCGCTCCACCCCGACCCGAGGGTCAGAGGACACCCCGGCATCAATCAGCGCCCCTCGACTGCGCGCTGTGTGCTCGCCTCCCTGGATGAAGTCGTTTACGTACGTCCTTTTGGGAGGTGGTGTGGCTTCCGGTTACGCCGCGCGGGAGTTTGTCCGACGAGGCCTGGGACCCGGGGAACTCTGCATAATAACGTCAGAAAACGCGGTGGCTTACGAGAGGCCCGCACTTAGCAAGGAGTTCCTCAAGCCTGGGGGCCAGCGACGCCTTGAGGACTTTTGCACGTGCGTGCGGGTGGGCTGGGAGGCGCAGGACGCGGCCTGGTATGAGGAAAGGGGCGTCCAGTACTTTAGGGGCGTCGCGGCGGTCGGGGTGGACGTGGCTGGTAGGAAGCTTTCGTTGGAGGGAGGCGAGGAGGTGACGTACGGGAAGCTGCTAGTGGCGACGGGGTCCAGGGCGGCGTTGCTGGCGGAGCAGAACACGCCGGGGGCGGAACTGGGGGGCATACACTACATAAGGAGCGTGGAGGACGCGGAGGGCATACTGGAGGGAATCGAGGAGTGCAAGCGGCGGGACGGCAGGCAAGGTCCTCTGGGCGACGGCACGCTCAAGGCGGTGGCTGTCCGTCGGTATTTCGTTTTGGTTTCGGGGACTCGAGGCGCACCGTTGTGTGCGACACCATGTACCGTGGGTTTCTGAACCCTTCCGCATCAGAAAACTTTGCCGTTACGCTTTGTGCTCCGCATTTGTTTTCAGAGCTTTAATTTTGTTAATTTTGCACTGTTAGCAGTCTTTTTTTAAAAGAGCGTTGTTTATTCTATTGTTTCCGCCTCAAAGAAAGGCCAAACGTTACGTTACCATGCGGATGGGTTTAAAGCCAACGGTAGTTTCAGGAGAAAAAAATGACCTCCACTGAGTTGATTCGCGCTACTGCGATGTGGTTGGACGCGTTATTCGATTAACTTTGCCAGAGCGGGACACGGCAGTTAAACATTCTGGAGAAAGTTGGGAGCGATAAATCCATGCAATGGTCCAACCGAATTTCTGCCCCAGATGAAGCACATCGTGCCTTTCGCGACGATGTCTGCCTCATCCGGATTGGGCATCTGGAAAGGCGATCCATCAGGTGCAGCAGAGTCGACTATCCATTACGAAAGCTAGGAGTCAGTGGACCCTTGGTGCCACTGCTTCAGACCTTTCGGACTTCATCGAACAAGCTGTTGACACCGAAGCAATGAAGCACAGAACTGGCGTTAGATCGCCAAATGCATCACCGCCACACCCTGACATGTGTTGCATGTTGATTAAAGCACTTTTGATCTGCGGATTGGTCTTGTGATTGCTCTGGGATGACAGGGCACTGGTGGTAGGGGCGGGGTATGTGGGCATGGAGGTTGGGGCGGCGCTGAAGGAGCATGACTTGCACGTGACCATGGCCTTCCCGGGGGGCATGTTGATGGACCGCATGCTGCCTCACGATGCGGCGAGCCATTACGAGGAATACTTTGCCGCTCAGGGCGTGGAGTTGTGCTGGGATAGCAGGGTGACGCAGTTGAGCGGCAGCCACGGCCATGTGGAGTCCGTGGAGCTGAACGACGACAAGACGTTGCAGGCTTCCATGGTCGTGGTCGGCATTGGTGAGGGCACGTCACAGCGAAGATGCCCCATTGATGTTGTTTGATATTTAAATAAATGACAAGCAGGATGCCTGTGTGATGGGGTGCTTGACTCTGTCAAAAGTGGCTGAAATAGAGTTACTCCATTTCAGCAAATTACTGTAGTTTGCTCTGTAATCCCTCGAGCAATAAGCACGAGATATTTAGCGGCGTGAACAGAAAGAGCGTGAGGTGAGCCGTTCTTATCTTG
>CAJHUC010000148.1:0-10703 GCA_905146915.1 Ostreobium quekettii
CCCCCAAGCAGTGCAGCCACCACCACCAGGATTGGGAAGAGCATGATCACCGGAAGGGAGACGACGCCAAATGTGAGAGCGGATGCCACTACCCAGGCAGTTTGCAGGCGCCGTATTGCTGACAGATCAGTCGGCCCACGGGCGACCGCTGTGGCCCTTTGGGTCGAGACGGGAGCGCCCATTTCCACCAGCAATGGCCCTGTGCAAATCACGCCTACTTTTGCGTCGAGCTGGTCATTTGGATGTGATTCCGACACAAAAGAAATCTTCTTGCAACCACACATACAGGAGCTGGCGCCGCCATGGGTGTACTACATTCCATCCCCCTTTCCAACCAAGGATCGTCCGACATGTATAACTTCCGGATGTGAAGGTCATGAAGGGGTATGAAGCTGTGATGAACGGGTCATGCAGTGTAGGAGGGCCCTAAAGTACTAAAATCCTAGAAATGCTGAATCCCCCCAAATGACCTCCATGACCTTCATGCCTGGAAGTGAAGGGCATCAGACATTTTTGACCCATCCCCGCAGCTGGTCGCAAAATGCCCTCAGCGCCTCTCGCAAACGCGGCCCACACCCACGGCAATGTCAGGCGGAAGGTCCCTACGACGCGCACTGGCGGGTGCCATTGGCCACGGCCCCATTCGACGGACGGCCAGGCACCGCGGCGAGGCGACGTAAGACAAGGGACGGGCGGCCATGTGGCCGATGCGTCGCGCAGCGGACGCGGCTGTGGGACAACCATTCCAGTGCCCCAACGGTGCCGACAGCTTGCCGTCTCCGCGCTGGCCGCTCCCGAGTTGGAGATGCCGCCCGTTCCTTTAAGGGGACGGGCATCAGCACCGCGTGGATGCTGCAGCGGCGAGGTGCGCCGATCGGCTTGCCGCCAGGCATGGCACCGCGAGGAGATGCCCGGTGATTCGTTGAACCCGACACGTTTGTGCGACGGCGGAGACCGGGAGGCCGGGGCGGATGGGAAACAGCGGGGAGGGGGCTCCCTCGAAAGGGGGGAGAAAGGAACAAAGCCTTACCTGCTGTTGGGATGCGCGCCTCTGCCCGGCTGTCGCCATCCATCGACCCTTCGCCCGTGGCGCATTCGCGGCGCCGGCTGAAGACACCGCGCTGAGGAGACCGCACCGAGGGGCAGAAAAAGGCCGAGGAAGGGAAAGCGTCCGTGGCGCAACTGGCGGATTTGTGTGCGCTGGTGGCCTTTGGGGGCTGCTTGGGATCCATGGCGATCCACGTGGCGGCACGTGGTGTTATGCGCGCCGTGGGCAGCCGCCCAAAAGTACGTCAAAATTTGTGACAATTGCAAGATCAGTGACGTGCAAATTCAATCATTCAGCACCCATGTCCAGCCTACGCACGGTACCCTCATCCACTGACACTACAACGGCAATTACGCATCGAAAAACCTCTCATCCTCAAGCCGCACAAGATCGTCAGGGTGCCAACTGCCCTTACAACCGTAATGAAACGAAGATTCAATTAGTCAGCATCTTTTTCGCTTGGCAAACGGGGTGATGTTGCAGGCCGCCTTCACAACTCTGCTGCGCCGTTTCCTTTCACGGCGCTGCTCTTGGAGGCGTACCGCCTCCTCCCTCACAGCGCCGGTACATTTCCACGGCACACAGCGCCCCCACATACGGTGATGCTAGCCAGGTGACAATATCGGCGTTCATTGCCAGCCGTCACCCTCACATACACGCGTACCACGCTTGGCTGCGACATCCGTGAAGTGCTAGGGACCTTTGGAATTGCCGCACACAACTTGCCGCATCCACAGCATGACCAGCTCCCTCATAACGTGCAGGTCGCCAGTCCGTGGGATGCAAATGGCAGATCCGATTATTTAATTGGCCTAATTATTCGTCATTTACTGAAGTGATCCAAAATAAGTCTAAAACTGCGCGCATTTCCAAATGTTGTCAAAATTCGCGTATCAGTGCGTATTTTATTTGGTTCCAGCCGTATTCACCAAGCCCGATTGCAAGCACTAATAAAAGAGACAAGGACCTTTTGCAAATACAAAACAGCTGATGATTTTTGCATCTAACATTGATTATGTTACAATTCTGAGATCCCAGAGATTGCATTTGCACGAATACATCTCTATCACGCTTGGCATCTGCATGTCTACATTTGCCGGTTCCCGGCAAAATTTTTGCCAGGCCCGGTACCTTATCCAGACCAGTGCATTTAATGTAATCAAGCAACTATGAAAAAAAAGGCATGAAAATATACCCGTTTATCGTCCCCCAAGTTCTCCAAGAGGAAAAAATCGAGACAGAAACAAATCCGCCCGCGTGGGAAGCTTTATTCAAAACATCAAACCTATGAACTCGCTTAAGTTGGTGTATTTGAGCTGCCTCGTACTTAGCACTGGCTAATTGAAGACACTTGAGGCATTCTTTGACATTACTCATCCAGATGAACCAAATAAATCGAGCGCAACCAAAACCGCGTCATCCTCTAAAGGGACACTGCGACTGAGTCCATCTGTGAGGACGGTGGAGCCGCCAGCGTCTTGATTGCGACGCGCAGCCAGCTGATCACCCAAAGGCTAGCCACGCCATGGGCAGCACTCAAAACTGTTACAAACTGCAGTACCAGGGCTTCCTCATAGCAATCTGTTGTAGATTCTCTGCAGAAGTACTCGTCCAATTGGGCAAGATTGATGGTGAAGTTGAGCCCAACCACCACGAGATTGAGGGCGGCTGCAGTCGATGCAAGCGCACAAATAGCCCTTGCTGCGAAGGTCCGGACGCCAGCACGGCACCTGGCGCCAACGTGCACACCAACAAAATCTGCGTTAATGCAACAAACTCGTTATCCGCAGCGCTTGGAATAACGAAAGGGAGTACATGGGCATATGCGTTTGAATTTCTCAGCTACCTACATCCCATCACTACATAAACAATGCTTTTTGCCATCGCTAGCATCGCTATCGACAATTTTCCATTCTGCGCTGCAAATTGCGATAGGAAGTACTGTGCATCTTTGCCATTTCAGCCCGTCTGCGAGGGAAACAGGAGCCTAATCAGCACGGTCGGGAAAATTCAGCAACCAGAATAACGCACAATGTCTTTGCAGTAACCCGCTGGCCACCTCGCCACTGTGGTTCTCGCTGCAACTTGATGAAGCACACCTGATAAGAAACAGAGATCCACCAGTGAGCCCCAAGCCGCCGGCGACCATCGCCATGATCGCAACGACGATGGCAAACGTTGCATCGATGCCATGAGCAGCAAAAACACTCAGGACGACGCCCACGGACAAGAGGAGGCCGGACAGGGAGATCCATTCCACCAACAGCCTTCGGATGGCATGCCACAGGGGATCTGATTCCATTCGAGGCGTTTGGGATGATTGTGTCGTCCCACCATGCCACATCGGCGCACCATCGCTCACAGGACCTGAAAAAAGAAAGAAAAGATGCTGGAAGTAGCCACGCCCGAGTGTGATTACGTAAAATTGCCAGCGACATAGGTGGGAGCGGAGCCAAATATCAGAACGCCGTTTAAGATCTAAGTCACCTTCCCTATGTGCGCTTGTATGTCCCAGACCTCCTTGCCATAGTGCCCTAGAAATGTGAAAAGGCACGGATCAGTCATCGCCAACTTTGCCATGACACAGGACCATTGAGGAACCGGCAATTGCTTGGCTATAATTGTGTCAACGTGACAAACCATCGACCTTGTGCATCCATGAGGTGACAGTGCGCATGGCTCCATCCATCTTGGTGGTTTGAGGTGTTTCCTCATTTTGCGTCACGAGCGCCGAGAGTACATTCAGAAAAGAGTGATCCACAACCTAAATGGATGCACGCCAATGCAAGACACTCAATACCCGCATTGGTTGAGCCGGATTGGAATGGGGAACAATGCACAGCTATGTAACGGTATTGAAGTGCTATCTTCATTATTATCCAGTAGCCGCTTCCCATTCACTTCCTATCCACGCAGCTGTCACTGCTGAGGCCGGAGGGAATGCTTGCGCCATCGTTAGGATTGGTACACAGCTGTTTGGTGGTGGTTCTCTTCTGAGCATCAGTTGTTCGAAGCAAGGAAACAATGGCACCAAGTTGACTATGCATCAGTACAGCAGAAGGCCATCATCATATCGAGATCCCTCTGGGCAACTGAAAACATTTCATGTCCAAACCAGGATAAACCAAAGCACGCACATGCCTGCCACATTTGGAAATATCAATTTACAATTTCTGGAACGCAGCTCCGTGCGCCAAACCTTGCTCACCCATGGCCACCTCCGATGGCGTTGGCTGCGATGCTGCCAGCATTGCGCTCGCCGTGGAAGCAACCCACAGGCTCATCGTCCCGTGCACAGAGGCGGCCACGCAGGTGACGTAGGATCCAAAGTTGGCGAAGATCAGGAGCATGTCGTGCTGACTTTCAGGGTGGTCGTCCGCTGTGTCAAGCCGCCACACTGCTGCACTTCCCGTGAGGCCGATGACTATGGCAACCGCGTCAAATGAAGCTGCGTATAAACCGAATTTTCGGACTTGTCGCATTTGATCATCGGCGCCAATGGCACCTGCATGGCTATTAGGTGCACACAAGATAATCAGCGATTAGCGACGCGGGGCAATGCGGCGTTGGGTCGGAGTCGCTGTAGCCAAATACGCTGTCAAGGCACCTTGGGACCATGTTCGCAAAGCAATTTTTCGATATTTTTTGACAAGAAAATCCTGGCCAAGGAAGCTTTTAGTTTCGATTTGAGCATGCTCGCCAGTTCTGCCGTTCTGCTGTTTCAGTGAAGGTGGACTCCATCTACATGGCTGTTAGGTGCACGCACACACAAGATAATCAGTGATTAGCGGCGCGAGGCAACGCGGCGTTGGGTGGAATTCTCGGTATCCAAATACGTTGTCCAAGCACCTTGGGACCGTGTTCATAAAGCAGCCTTTCGATATTGTTTGGACGAGAAAAACCTGGCCAGAAAGGCACGTTTCAATTCGAGCGGTCGCCAGCTCTGCCGTTCTGCTCTTTTAGTGAAGGTGGACTCCCCGCACCGCTGTGCATGGGGGAATACAGTTTGGCTAGTCAGGGTGAAGGCATCCCGAACGTTCAAACTCTGGATTGGTAACCGCTACTTTGTAATTGCAAGAAGGGCGCCAGAATTTGCCGTAATATCGATGTAGTGGCCCAGATTTTCAGTGGTCCACCATGGACCCATTATCGTTACCAAGGGGCCACATGGGTCACCACCTGTTCTAGAAGCAGGCTGTCCATGGCGTCGCTCCAAGCCGATTTCTGCACCCGGCACAATTCTGACGCCAGTCGCCCTCCTCACAACATTATGATCCTAGAAGAAACTGGACTCAATCAAAAGAAGTGCGACATGAAGAGGGATCTGTCGCACCACGCACCCTGCGTGGTGCTGCAACTCTCATATATATACGCACTGCAACCTGTTCAATGGCAATGACGTCATTGACGCCATGACATCATCTGTCTTCACGTGCAGCACCGATGCAGCAATCGACGTGTGCAAAAATTTAATCTTCTTTTTGTCGGCTTCAATGCCATTGGAGAGTAGAAGAGCAGCACAACTCACTACTCGAAATTGCACATTTTGCGAATTCGCTGCAATTATTCAGAAAGAGCTGCACGGATTAATAGTCACACGGCTTAGCCTATCGCGTTGGCAGTGTACCGTGACCAAAGGAGGCGACGTTGCCACGATATTCTTGA
The DNA here is from genome assembly GCA_905146915.1 of Ostreobium quekettii. Lineage (NCBI taxonomy): Eukaryota > Viridiplantae > Chlorophyta > Ulvophyceae > Bryopsidales > Ostreobiaceae > Ostreobium > Ostreobium quekettii. The sequence goes on from CAJHUC010000148.1 coordinate 5,714, forward strand.
GATCGCGTCAATGGGTGTGAGCATCGCTCACCGGATTGTGGGCGCACACACCCCCAGCAGTGCAGCCCCCAACACCTGGGCCGGGAAGAGCATGATCGCTGGAAGGGCGACGGCGACAGTCGTGTGCACCAGGATTAGGAAGAGCGTGAACGCCGGAAGGGCGACGACGAAAAAAGTGAGACCAGATGTCACTGTCCAGGCTGTTTGCAGCCCCCGGATTTCTGACAGATTAGTCGGCACATCGGCGACCGCTGTGGCCCTTTGGATCGAGACGGACGCGCCCAGTTCCACCAGCAATGGCCCTGCGCAAATCACACCTATGTTTGTTTCGAGCTGGTCATTTGGTCTGATTCCGGCACAAAAGAAGTCTTCCTGCAACCACACATACAGGAGTAGGCGCCGCCCCGGGTGTTCTGCATTCCATCCCCCTTTCCAACCAAGGATTGTCCGATATGTATCGCTTCCGGATATGAAGGTCACGAAGGGCGCACGAACGGGTCGCGAACGGGTCACGGAGGGCAGGAGGGCCCTAAAGTACTAAAATCCTAGAAACGCTAAACCCCCCAAGATGACCTTGATGACCTTCATGCTTGGAAATGAAGGGCGTCAGACATTTTTGTCCCAACCCGCAGCTGGTCGCAAAATGCCCTCTAGCAAATGGCAGCCCACATCCATGGCAATGTCGAGCGAGGGCTCCCTGGGGAAACGGCCCGCGACGGAAGGTCCCATACGGCCGCGATACGGCGGGCGCCATTAGCCACAGCCCCATTCCGGCGGACGACTTCCGACTTTCCCCGCGGCGAGGACTGACAATAAAAGACAAGGACAGACGTGGCCGTCGTCCCGCCCGCAGCGATGCGACTGGGGACAGCATCCTGGTCTTTAGGCGGCCCCCTCCACCCTCCACTGGTCTTTGGCACCTGGGGTCACCGGCTGCCAAGGCTGGCAAACGGATGCCGATGGGTGCCTCTCGAGGAGGGCCGACGCCGACGCCCTTCTGCCGACGTCGGTCGCATTCTCGGCCCGTGTGCCGCCCGCGCACGCGCGTCTGGCGGGCGTCGGCCCAAGCCGGTGAAAGTGTCGCGACCGCGGGCAGGCAGCGTTCGACCGCGACGATTCGACGATTCAACAGCGAAACATCGACGAATCGATTGGCGATGCGCTGGCGACACGGCGATGCCAGCAGGGGAAACCGCTTTCCGACGACGGCTCGCCGAACGGCGCACTGGGCAGGTCTTCTGGGCCTGGAGGCCGTCGTTGCGATCACTATGTTGCCGTCTCCGCGCTGGTCGCTCCCAAGTGGGAGATGCCGCCCGTTTTTCAAAGGGCGGGAATCGGCACCGTGTGGACGCCGCAGGGGCGAGGTGCGCCGGTCGGCTTGTCGCCAGGCACGGCACCGCGAGGAGATGCCCGCTGGCCCGGTAAGCCCGACGCGTTTCTGCGACGGCGGAGACCGGGAGGCCGGGGCGGATGGGAAACGGCGGGGAGGGGCTTCCCTCGAAAGGGAAGAAAATGGAACAAAGCCTTACCTGCTGTGGGGATGCACGTCTCTGCCCGGCTGTTGCCATCCATCGACCCTTCGCCAGTGGCGCCTCCGCTGCGTCGGCTGAAGGCACCGCGCTGAAGAGACCGCACCGAGGAGCAGAAAAAGGCCGAGGAATGGGGAGAGCGTCCGTGGCGCAAGTGGCGGATTTGTGTGCGCTGGTGGCCTTCGCGGGCTGTTTGGCATCCATGGCGATCCACGTGGCGGCACGTGGTGTCTTACGGGACGTGGCGTTGTGCGTGCCGTGGCAGCCGCCCGTCAGGTTCCCGGCTTACCCCATGACCCCCCCGTGGCACGCCGCACCGGTGCTGGTCTCCAGTGCCCAGTGGTTAAGGGCAAATATAGACCGAAGTCTGAATTCAATAGAATCAAGAAATAAATACCTGCAGTAGTTACCCGGTATTGGTAGGCGTGTACACTGGCACAAAACGGCATGTTTGTAATGCCAACTGCGATGGCATTTTGACAAAAATTGATGCCGTCACAATGATTGCGATGGTATAAAAGCGGCTGCGATGGCATCAATTTGTGTCAAATGGCATCAGAATTGGCACAGCAAACAGGCTGTTTTCTACTGGTGGTATTGGACCCCAAGATGAGCTGTGGATAATAATAGTGGGTATACTAACGGTGTTTAGACCCCTGATCCCAAAGAGTAGACAAATAACTTTTTTGACAAATAGACTGCGAAATGCTCAGAAATGGGCAACAATGGCAATGCTACTGCGAATTGCTGTCATCCTCTTCACTGGAGCTGGGAACTTGGGGCTGGTGCTGGGGCTGGTGCACAGCAGGTGGTGGCGACAGGCGATTGGGGCCAAGAGGGGTTCGCTGGAATGCTCGAGGCTCATTGGCCTCTACAATGCAAAGAACGAGGACTGACATGGGTCTCGACTCACTAGGGCGCCACGTGGCAACGACGGGCTTGACACGCGGCGTTCTCCAGGGCTGATGGCGGCTGGGAAGGCTGATGGGATCTTTGTTTGGGTTTGTGGCCTAGAGGCCAGTGCGATGTGTGAATTGTTGATGGGCCCGGCCTTCTGGGCGTTTTACGGCCAGTTTGCAAGGCAGGGTCTCACAGCGGCAGCCGCCCCGGCCAGCGCTGGGCCTTGGGGCGCCCCTGGCAGGCGCCAGGCTGGAACCGGCTTCGGCCGGCTGGGGAGTAGGTTAATTCAATCCAGAAGCCAGGGCACTCTGATTTCTCGACCGCTTCTTTGATCGGGCCCCGTGGTGTCCGTCGCTTCCCTGTGATCACCCCTGAGAGTGCCAACGGCGGCCAGCCGACCATGCGGCTTTTTGCGGGCTCCCTTCGAAGGTAGCCCAATTTGGAATTCCAAATTCTCCATCTACAGCACCCGCCCCAACCCGATCGTCCCCATCGGTGTGCGAATCACAGGGAACGCGGTTTGGTCCAGACTAGGCAACGTGGCCCAACACCAGCCGCCGACTTCCCTTGCCACCATCCGCGCCTTCGCTCGTCTCTGTCTATGTTTTGGGGTGGATATTAACACCGGGTCGTGGACACTAACGTCGTTTCGACCCCCAAACAGTGAGGTGGATACTAATAGGGGGTGCCGACTAATACCAAGTAAATACGGTAATATAAGAAAGCTGGAAAAACATGCTCAACTTTGCATAGCTGGCTCCTTGGCCTGTGAATGGCACGCAGGATGGCAACACACCCCTTCTTGTGGCTGCCCATGGTGGTCACCCAGCAGTGGCAGAGATGCTCCTCAACAACAGAGCGTATGCAGATGTTGCCGACAAGGTGCAAACAGCGTTCTTTTTTGTTCGCCATCCTGCAGTTGTGCTGCCGAAGGGCAACGTGTTGTTGCCAGTGAGCTGCTCTAGCGCTAAGAAATTTGATGTCGCAAAGTCCTACTTAGGTACTGGGTAAATTCGGCAGTCCTATCCTGTTGCTTAAGTATTGGGTGACTGTTTGTGCTCATGCGTGTTTTTCTTATGTACTAGCTAGTACTCGTCTATAGGCGAGTGCGGCAGGCCGTATGTATCCTAGCTTCTGGGCGAGTTTGCTGCTGCATGGATTGCATAAATACTGGGCGAATGTGCTACTCCAAATGTTGTTCAAATACTGGGTGATTTCTCTAATGCTTGTTTTACTTATATACCGCCCTAATGTGCTATTTCTTGTGCTTTTTCTTTTGCATGATTGTGCTGCCACATGTGTTGCTTCAATGCCAGGCGATTGTAATACTGCAAGCGTTTCTTGGGTGGTGGGCCAGTTGCAGTCATCACAACAGTTTGGTGATTCCGAAATAATCGCCCCAAAGAACGCACATCTGTAGGCCAGATGACAAGTAGTGACGGCATTCACATTCGTATTGCATGTCATTCTTTTTTTTGGAGCATCTTTGAAGATTTTGAGTCAGGAACTGAGGTGTCCTTGTCCCGTTAGCTGTCCACAGGCGAGACACGCTTGTGACTGTATGCTGCACGTGTTCAGCCCGCAGTTGAATCTCCTGACAAATGGCTTTATCTGACACTCAGAATGGGTGGACACCCTTAAGGCGGCAGGCCACAATGGTCACGCAGCCGTGGCACAGGTGCTTTTGACCATTTGCTTCGCGTCCTGCTCTTTCAATTGTCAAAATAAGGGTCGACATCGCCTTGGAATCTATTCCCCTAATCATTCGCCATTGATTGGGGTGATGGCCACTGCATTCCTCCACAACTCTGAGGGGCTTGGGAGGTCCTGTGCGGTAACTCTTACAATAGCGACAGAGGTCCAAAAGTCGTGGAAAAAATAAAACCTATCAAGACACGTTTTCTGCTACTTTGCTTCTTCGCAGGAACCTCGCCAAGGTTCTGTCCAAACAGCGTGGGTAGTTTTAAACGGGTGGTCTTGCTTGGCTGGCACAAAAGCGTGCTCCTCACAGTCGCGAAAACAACCGCTTCTGTGAGGACCCTTACTACAATATATTGACAAATTTTCAGTACTCAGCGCATTGACTTGAAATTTTTGAACGTACACTCCAACGAAGTAGACGCAATTTTGCAAGAATTAATTGAAAAAGAAGCTTGCATTGTGGAGAGCTAGGGCGCCAAAGTCATAGATGACAATTAATTCTGGACAAAGGAAGTATATCTCAATCCCATGTTCCATACGTTGGAAACGCGCGGTGGGGAAATTCATACGACGTGATACGATATGATTGGTGTGCGGTGATTCGCAGGATGGCAACACGACTCCCAATGTGGGAAGTCGCAGTGGCCACAAGCGTTTGTCGACTTGTCGGAAAGGCATGGGGCCACCCGGTGATAGGGATGGACATATGATGCTTGCGCACTTCAATCAATGGGGCTCCTGCCATCCGCCATTCTGGTTCTGTGGTAGTGCATCGGGTGGTCTCTTTGAATATCGGTGGCCACATGGCATTTTCAATCGCGTACGCATGAGGTCTGCCTACCGAGAACAGGCAGATACGT
>CAJHUC010000149.1:0-18356 GCA_905146915.1 Ostreobium quekettii
CCTCTTTTATAGAGCTCCTCAAGTCTTCCTCCAGAGTAATCTTGGTGCAGGTCATCAATAAAGAATGTAAAGAATTGTATCCCCCACTTGCAGCCACTACTACACCTCAGGACTGGACTTTTTAAATATTTCGTCTAGTTTCTTCTGAATATCGTTTTCCCCACTATCACCCTCATGAAAACAAAGATGCTAGACCAATGATTCCTCTTTTGCATACACATCTGCTATGCTCCTCAACTTTTGAATACTCCTGCACTTCAGAAAATCTGCAGGGTTGTCCTTTCCTGATATGTGGACAATATTGCAATTGCACATGTGCAGAACCTGCACCCATTTCTAGACCCTCCTATTCACTGCAAGTTGGCTGGGAAGGTTTTTCAAAGAGTCATGGTCTGTTTGGATGACAAAGTGGCAGCTAGCCAAGTAGTGCCACCATTTCCCAATAGCCCAAGTGATGCCCAGTAGCTCTCACTCATATACACTATACCAAGTCTTGGCCGGGTTGAGCTTCCTGCTCTCATAGCAAATGGGTTGCAACCCGTTGCCAAAATCCTATTGTAGTATACCACCCACTAAAACCCCTAATACATTTGCAGTAACTACAAACTCCCGGTCGAAGTCTGGTAACTGTAGAATTGATGTAGACACCATGGTTGTCTTCAAATGATTAAATGGTTTTTCTGCTTCGCCATCCCACACAACGGTCCTGTCCTTCTTCGTCAAGTCCGTCATAGGCATTGCTGGTTCACTGAACCACCGTATGAACTTGTGAAAAAAATTGCACAAACCCAAAAACGATTAAATGTCAATGACATTTTCTAGTATCATCCAATCTAAAATTGCTCAAACTTTGGACAATGAAGGCTTGATCCCCTCAGCCCCCATGTCAAAGCCCAAGTATTCCACCTCAGTTCCAAAGAAGTCACATTCCTTCAATCTTCCAAATAATTTTTCCGTATGTAGGCGGTTCACAACTACCCAGATGTATTCTATGTGCTCCTCTTTTATCCTGCTGTATATCAAGATGTTGTCAAGGAACACTAGCATGAACTTGTTCAAGCCTTCCCTCAAAATTGTGTTCATTATCTTTTGGAAGGTCGTTGGTGCATTGCACAGACCAAATGGCATGACAAGGTATTCAAAATTACCATATCAGCTCATAAAAGCTATCTTGTGGATATCTGGCTCTCTGACTCGAATCTGATGGTAACCCAAGGAGAGGTCAATCTTTGTAAAGTATTTTGTCCCGTGCAGTAGATCCAACAATTCTTCCAACTTTGGCAATGGGTACTGATTCTTGGCTAATATTTTGTTTAAAGCCCTATAGTCGATGCACATCCTCCATTTGCCATCCTTTTGGGGTATGAAAAGGATGGGTGCACTGTATGGGCTAGAGCTTGGTCTGATCCACCCCTGTTCTAGTAATGTGTCAATCTGCCATTGTAATTCATCTAACTCTGCAGTACACAGCCTGTATGGGCTTTTGTGCGGTGGTGCCTCTCCCGGCAGTGTATCTACCTTGTGATCGATGATTCTCTTGGGTGGTGGACCATAAGGCAACTTGTCTAGGGACACGTCTTTGAACTCCTCAAATGTTTGCTGCAATTGTGTCCTAACAGCCTCATCTGCCTCATTGACCTTTCTTTGAATAACCTTCTCAATTGGTACCTCTTCCGTCATTGGGCCTATTTCCTTCAATAATCTCTGCCTTTCGCCCTATGTCATGCCTTTGGCTACACCAACCTTGGACTTTGGCCCCTTTTCTACCCTTATCTAGAAAGTTTGTGGCCTTTAAAACACACAAGTACATGAGTTGGTCGGTTTTGTTCGCCCTCTTGGCTGCCTGTCTCATTGATATGAAATCCAACTTTTTCCTGAAAGGCTGCCTCACACATCTCCCAGCCACTTTCTTTGCCCTTGTAGTTCTGCACCTTGGGGAACCCTGAGGTCTGTGAGGTTCCTCTGGAGAAAAATTTGTTGGGTAGTACTCCCCCCCTGGGGAACATCGGCCATCCCCAGCAATGAAACATTACTTAGCACTGGCTGTTGAGTGGCCCATTGTTTCGCTGAAGAATCATATTCCCATAAACTGGGAGAACAAAATGCAGCCAACTTGCTCCCCAAGTCTGCAGTAGGAGTCTCTGATCCCCTCTTGAGGTCTCTGAGATAGTGCTAGAGGCCGCTCAGTCCCTTGTTAATAATCTAGCAATGCTTACCAAATGTTTTACAGATACCCTTGATGGTATCCTATTGTGAGCCATTTCTAAAGTTACACTATGTTTGACCACCAATCCACTAGTGGGTTCATGATGTCTAGCCAATCTTTGCCCAAAATAAGCTAGACCCCTTCTATCATGGGTACTGCAGTCAAAGATAATCAACAGGGTACACTCCAAATACATACCAACACTCGTGGGGCTATTCCAGCGGAAACTATGGTTTCCCCGTTTGCCAACTCTAAGGCAGAATATGCTCCTGCAAACTATAAAATTGGTCGACAATGAAGTTGGCTATTGATAAAAGACCTGCTCGCTCTACTATCAATTAACGCAAGGACACTTGTCCCATTCACCATAGCGTCCACCACTAGTGTGACCACTAGTGTAACGTGGTTACTTAGGGTTAGCCAGTTATTGACATCTTCTGAAGTGGGAATTACATACTTGGCGAAATCGAGGGTGTTCACCTTTTGGAAGGGTTATTTAGAGACTCTTGGTTCCAACGCGCCTTTAAACGCCCGACTATGTTAAGAAACGACAAAGTTATAGCCTCCTGAAATCGTAGTACTTGGGGCTAGGGGGTCGAGGGTTAGATGCTTAGAAATAAAGAATAATGGGTCAATCGTAGGTGAATGGCAGACGGTGACAATATGCCTGGACACGCACTTGTGTTGTCTTGTCTTGATATGATGGCGATGGACCCACGATCGAGCATCGCGCATGCAATATGTGCGCGCGCATGCTATGAATCCGTGTAACCATTCTGGCCCACTCTCTAGCCTCCCGCAAGCCAGCAAACCACCGTCTTGCTACGCCGCCACCTATCGTCGACAGCAAGTCCCGAAGATCGATCCCCGTCGAGCATTGGGCCCACCGTGCGACTGCCAAATCAACTACCCCGATTACGCCCACCATCCAAGGTGGAGAGGCCAGCCGACCTCCAACGGCTGTGCTGCAGGGCAGGGCGACCCCAGAGCCTCCAGAAACCAGCGCCTGCTGATGGGCTGCAATAAATTGGTTTTGGAGCGCCAAGCCTGGAGCTGGAAGCTGAGCAAGAGGCACAGCAACCCAGAGTGACCAAGCGGCTTGACAGGGTCGCAGATTCCAGAAGCCTCCACCACCCCAAGCAGTGGTCAGCACCTCTGCGGGTGCTGAATTGTCATGCTGTGTGTCTGTGGGATCTTGTTTTGTGAGTCTGAGGAGCTTTGCAGTGGACGATTGGTGTTTGGGGATCGACGGTGCTGGTCGATCGCCAGATCCGCAAATTTGGTAGTGGATTCAACAGTGGATTTAGTGCGTGCTCCAGGCGCCTGTCATGTAGTTGAACACGCGAAGACCAGCGACCCCATTTGCAACCCACTAGGGTGTCAGAGCACCGGGGTTGAAGCCCCTTGGTGTGTTGCAGATGCCGCTTTCTGTTACAGGTACCATAGGCAGGTCACAACCAGACCGCGTTGCACCAAGATAGGGGGCCTGACTAGGAGAAGGGGGAGGAGATTGAGCACGGCAATAGGCAGGCCCTGTTGGGTTTAGAGTGCTACTGCCTAGCAGTAGCATCTCCCCTGGAACCAGTCAGAGGGTGAGGCCATTGCCCACCTGAGGCTAGGCTAGCTGTACCCCTCACTAATACTTGGGGAGAGTCATAGCACATTAGACATGCTGGGGGTGTCATAGGCCAACCCAGACCTATGCACAACAGTCTCATCCCAGGCAAGGGACACCTTCTTAGGTTGTTTTATCGACACTGGGACTAAGTTTTCATTAGTAGCTACAGACGCACCCCATGGAAAGCTACTAGGTGGACGGAGAGGTCACCCTACAGAGTACTAGGGTAACTATGTGTGAAAGTGATTACTGAACACTAGTAAAGGCAGGATGGCTTAAGTTGGGAGGTAAAGGTTGTTTAGGTATTTGGGGATAGGAACTAGTGAATTTTTAGTAGTCAAACATCAGGGTTACACCGATTGACTATGTCTTAGTGCAGTTTATCAGTGGATTAGTTTTGTGAGTGGGATGATGGTGGAGCGCAAGATGATGGAGCTGCATGGCCATGATGGTGTGGAGCATGTTGACGGGACAACGGAGACAGTCACAAGAGCTGGATGTGTGGGAGTTATTGCCACATCATATGAGGCATGATGATAGAGGACTCTAATTTCTGGGACAGAGCCAGGGACAGTGGTTTTGGGAAACCCAGAGGGAGTCCTAGTCTCTAGGACCAAAGCTGCACAGGGGATGTAGAACTTAGAGCAGCGTGCTGCACAGGCTATAATAGGCACAGCCGCACAGACAGCACATGCCATGAATATGTTGGTTGATCATATGGCATCAGCAATGCAGCATACTGCTTAGTCATCTCAGAGAGCAGTTTCACATTTGGAGGGTTAGACCAGGGAGGCTTTTGGGCGCATTAAGATTGCTATATTACCAATGCATAGAAATATCTCTAGCAATGCTGAGCGAATTTGAGAGCTAGAGAATGCATTGGCATATGAGAGGCAGAGGAATGTAGATATTAAAAAGAGGCTGAGGACGGAACAGGACATGACCGTTGGGTGGCTTACTTAGTAGCTCAACGATCCTATATCCAGAATCGATCAGTTATTCGTAGACCTAGCTATAGAGCGATTGCAAAAGGATTCTCAGTCTTGTCAGCACACACAGATTCTACCCGGACCCCTAGAGTCGCCAACAGCAGTTATGTACAGCCGACCACCACATTTGGAGTAGGAGCTAGAGATTGTTCCTGATGCCGGTGAGCAAACAATGCCCTACACATTCCAGCCATGCTACCCATCTAGGACGACAGAGGTCTAGATCACAACGGTCGAGGCACTCACGTTCTACCAGTTCCCACACCAAGATAATATCAGAGAGGCACACCCACAAGGGTACAAGGATTCTTGACGTCCAAATAAAACCCAAGGACCCCCCAACCTTCTCAGGTAGGACATCTAATGACCCGGAGGTGTGGGTGGGTTAGGTGTCGAATTTCTTCTATCTGGTGGGAGGATCACCTGGGAAGCAAGTTGCATACGCTTCCACTCTTGTCCAGGGAACTACACAGGCCAGGTGGCAGAGAAAGGTAAAAGTATGGGAGGACCACAAGGATTGGTAGACCTTTGTAGAGCAGCTGATCAGTCATTTCCAAAACATAAACAAGGTTGATTTTATAATGGCTGTATTGATGAACATCAAGCAAAGGAAAGAGGAGTCTACACATGATTTCATATGTAGGTTTGAGGCTGAGCTGGATAAGGTGGACACCTAAGATGAATCATGGGTACTGAAGATGTTCATCTGGGGCCTTCCCCAAGACCAGGCGATATTTGTTTCACAAGGGAAGCTGAAGAGATTGAGCTAGGCTTTCCAGTTGGCCAGAGATGCTGCATTGGCTGCCCAGATGTCGAGACGCCCAGGATCGAGTGGACGTGCAGAGGGGAGCAGTGGACAAAAGGGCCATAGACAAGGCTAAGGCAGGCCATTAGGATAACAAAGTGGACAAGGATCGGCATCAGCTCCCAATGTTGTGTACTACTAGGCTCAAAATAAAAATGTGTAATAGGGAGGTAATCACAGAAGGGGGCAGCCTGGTAAGCCTCCTGTCCCACCATAGGCTATTGTTGTTATTTGCCAGCCTATGCCACAATAGCTTATTGGTTTTGGAGAGAGAGGATGCAGTCGTGGAAACCAAAGGAAGCCCCAGGTACCAGCGGTAGCTGCCCAGGATGGACAGGGGACGGCTGGCCTATTAGGCCAGGAAGTTGTACAGCATGCAATTGTGCAGGGAACCGATGCTTCCCTAAATCAATATCAGGGAAACTGACTGGCCCCCACTCTGGCTAGTCAGGAGTTAATCGGGGGCAATAGGGGCAGGTCATCCAGAGGATCTGCACCTTAGAAACATCAAAACTCAGCTTCGCCACACGAAGACATCATAAGTGGAAGTGGAAGAAACGGCTGGAAAGATGTCAATACCAACACGCACAACAAGTTGAGCAAAAACAGGTTTCGGTTGATGGCACCAGAGAGACAACTTTAATATCTCAAGCTCAGCAGGGAGAGACCCCTACGGTGTCATTTCAAAAGATGGAAACCACTCCGGGTGCTGATGCTGTGGGACAGCTAGCCCCAAGCACTGAAGTTTAGGACCACGTGCTGGTGGTGGTGAATGCCATGGTGAATGGGACAAGTGTCCCTGCTGATAGTGGAGCGAGCAAGTTTTTTGTCAGTGACCGGCTTCACTGTTGACTAGCTTTATAATTTGTGGGAGCATATTCTACCTTAGAGTTGGCAAACGGGGAAACCATAGTTTCCACTGGAATAACCCCATGGGTGTTGGTATGTATCAGGAGTGTGCTCTATCAACTATCTTTGACTGCAATACCAATAATGGAAGGGGGTTATCTTATTTTGGGTAAGGATTGGCTGGATATCATAAACCCACTGGTGGATTGGTGGTCAAACACGGTGCACCTTAGAGTTGGAGCCTATTAAGGGTATCCGTGAAACATCTGGTAAGCATTGCCAGATTGTCAACAAGGGACTGAACGGTCTCCAGCACTATTTTAGAGACTCCTATTGCAGACTTGGGGAGCAAGTTGGCTGTATTCTGTTCGCCCACATTTTGGGAATACAATTCCTCGGTAAAACAGTGGGCCACTCAGCAGTCAGTGTTGAGTATTGTATCATCGCCGGGGATGGCCGATGTTCCTCAGGGGGGGAGTACAACCCCACAAAATTTTTCTCCAAAGGAACCTCACAAACCTCAGGGTTCGCCAAAGTGCAGAACCACAAGAGGAAAGAAAGTGGCTGGGAAATGTGTGAGGCAGCCTATCAGGAAAAAGTTGGATTTCATATCGATGAGACAAGCAACCAAGAGGGCGAACAAAACCGACCAGCCCATGTACTTATATATTTTGAAGGCCACAAACTTCCCAGATAAAAGTAGAAGAAGGCCAAATTCCAAGGCTGGTGTAGCCAAGGTATGATGGAGGGCAAGAAGCCGAGATTGTCAAGGGAAATAGGTCCAGTGATAGAAGAGGTACCAATTGAGGAGGTTATACAGAGAAAGGTCAATGAGGCAGATGGGGCTATCTGGGAACAATTGCATCAAACAGTTGAAGAGTTCAAGGACGTGTTCCCAAACAAACTACCTTATGGTCCACCACCCAAGAGGATAAACAAGCTTTCGTGCAAAATGTCGGTAAGAGGGTCACGGAAAACAACAAAACGTGCATTTTGCACACAGGCGGAATGCAAGAAAAATGCCACAACAACAAACTTGCGCACAAACAGGCCATTTTTGGGTCACCCAACGCACAGGGAAACCACAATGTTGCACACAAACAGAAAATTAGTTTGGTGCAGGCCATGGACGCCTGCAACCACCTCACAATCAATCCATGTGACCCACAAGTCGTGGGTGCCACATGGCCTTTGCGGCAACAATTACAATTGGTGTTACACGCAAAGGAAATTACAAGTTGCTAGGTCTAGAAATGGCCCCTCCCCCGTTTAGCACATTTCATCCCAATGCTCCAGCTCCACTTGGAGACGCCTTTTGTATTGGGGGTGAATGTACCCCCTCCTAGCTCCATTGGCCTCCAACCAAACGTCACAAATGATGTTGTCGGAGGACACCTCCCCCTGTATTTGCCGCCCTTCCACCCAGCGCCCATTCAGTTGGGCGTTGTCTGAGGCGTCAAAGCGGAGGGTCCCCAAGTTGTAGGGGGGCCGGGGCTTGAACTCGCTCTCATAATACGCGACGGTGAACATTTTCACCGCCGCGGGCCCACACCCCTCTGTTGCCATGGCCCCCTTGACAATGGCAACGTCGAAATGCCGGCCCCACTCCTTGGCGTTGGCGTCAGACATGGCGATGGCCACCTGATGGCCGGCCTCTATGTCCCGCGCGGCGTCGAAGGGGATGTACTCTTTGTCGTTGGGGAGTGCGGAGAGGTGCCCGAACAGCAGGGGGCGCTCCCCGGGCGCCGGGCCTACGTCCCTGCAGATTGCAACGACGGCGGGATGGTAAAGACACCAGAGCAAAGGGGGGGGGGCAGGGAAGTGGAATCACCGCGGGCGGATGGAACGTTGCGCGCGGATGCGCACGTACCTTGCGACGGTGGCAGGGACGCTGGAGGCGGTGGCGGGTGCGCTACCGGCCGCAGCGGAGGGGGCGGCAAGCGAGGCGGGGGACAAGCTGTCCAGCCGCAGGTTGGCCCCCTCGTCGATGGCGAACGTGGGTCTGCCACTCCCGTCCAGCGGGAATGTGTGCTCGTGCGAGGCAATGAAGCCCTCCCACCAGCGCACGGCCCCGGCCATCCTGTGGAGCTTGCGTTGTTTGATGTCCTCCGCGGCGGCGGGGTCCCCACACACGTCGAGTTGGCGCCTCCACCTGGCGAGCTTCATGAGGACCCTCTTCTTGACGTCCTCAAAGTCTTGAAGTGCGGCCCGTGGCTCCCAGTGGAGGTCGGCGAACCTGGGGGCGGGTTTCCCTGGGACGAACACCGGCCACCCGCGGCCGTTGGGCGTGCCCACCCACGGGCTGTTCTCCCTGTCATGTTCGCGGGCGTACACGACGGGCTCCCCCCCCCTCCAAGACGAACTTGAACGAGTGGAAGCACCTGCCCAAAGGAGCACCCCGCAGTGAAGCACTAGCGAGTCAGCAGGGCGTCACTGTGGCCGGCGCCGTCCGCGTGGGGACCAAGCCGCAGGAAGCGCACCGAAAAGTCGAACAAAAATCGAGGAGTCCAGAGGAAGATCGCGAGGGTTTGCGCGCGCCAAGCGCGCAAACCCTCCTTGGGTGCCACTAGGTTTCTGTCAGCAACAGACACTAAGCGCATCCGCGATTGGGAGAGGAGAAGGATGGTGCACGAGCCACGACTAAAGGCAGGGGCCAAATCTCGCCAACCCTACAAAGTAGCGCAGCGCCCCCAACAAAGAGGGAAGCAAACCCAGCGACAGAGGGAAGGCCCAACCCGCAATCTGAGTTGTGAGGTGGGGCAATCGGGGGAGAAAACAGCAATGCACAGGCTGGATTGCGGCGGTGCAGGGAACCAAGGCGCGTGCCAAAGGAACAACTTTGCAATTGCGTGCGCGACGCGCGTGAACGCAGGCCAGTTCCACACTCGAAAAGTTGCGGATAGGAGAGGTCGCCCGTGCCGGCCACCGCAAGCTCACCTTTTGTTATCCCACCCCATTCCGAGGCCTATGAAAGTGTGCATCCGGACGCCTGTATCCCCTTCCTCACCGTCGTCGTCGTCCTCCTCCTCGACACCCCGCCGGCGGTTGCGCTTGTACCTAAGGAGGCGCCTGAAGTCGGCCACGCGGTCCACCCGTGTGTTCACATTCCGCGAACTCCCCACGCTCACGTGCTCATCCCACGCCCGGTGCGCCACGCTCATCAGGTCCTCCAGGCACAGCGCCCCCTCTCGGTTAATGGCAGAGGCCACGAGGCTGAACGTGGCGTCTATCTCCTAGTGCGTGTGGCCTACCGGCAAAGAAAAGATGCGCACCTCCTTGAACACCCGCTCCCCCACCAGCATGGCGTAGAACCTGAGGAGGTAGTGGTTCTTGTTGTCCTTTGCCGTGCTGTCCATCTGTAGGTGCAGCACGGGGGGCAGGCCAGGGTAGGGGGGCAGGAGCCTGGGCGCGGCTCCGTCGTAGCGGGTGACGTCCCGGACCATCTTGCAGAGGCAGGTGAGCGTCAGGTTGCTGGACGCCACCCACTCTGGGAACGACCAGAACCCCCACCACCCATGGCTGTAGGCAATCCCGCCCATCAGCTTGGTGGTCAGGGGCAGCCCAACCTCGTCCGCCTTGCTTTTGGCCAACTCGTGGGGTATTGCCATTTTTGCCTGGTCCATACCGTCTATATTCAGGTACAAAACCTCCTCGGGGTGGTCGAGGGCGTAGCGCCTCCTTTCCTCCATTACCCTCCTCGCTGCGGTGACGTACGCCTCGTGCTTCTACAGTATACGCAAAGCTGTATCCTTGGCCAGCCCCGTGGCAAGGCTGGTGGTCTCCTTCAGCCTCACGCAGATGTCACACTTTGCAAAGGGCTAGTGCCGGTAAGTGTGCACCTGGGGACGGTGAGCGCAGAAGATGCTGGCTCAGGGCACGTCCATTCCACACTGTCAATGACGGTCCCAGGCGAGTCCGACATGAGTGTTAAGAAGACGGGGGGAGGTCCCATGGCTGGGGGCCAACGCCTACCTGGAAGTGGCGCTGAAGCCACGTCCGGCGGAAGGTGGTGTAGGAGACAGGCTCCCCGGGGGGCTAACGGGCAGCGGTGGCGCGGCAGCAATACTCGTAGATGGACTGCAGGGTGGAGAACAGCCCCGCCGGTAGGAACTCCTTGGCCTTGACCTCCCCGGTGCACCGGTCCCTGACGGTGCGGTTGGGGAAGGGTTGGGGGGCGAGGCGGCCGACGAGGTCCTTCAGCCAGTCGGCGCAGTCGTGCCTCCCCTTCCCGTGGCGGTGGGTCCTCCAATTTCCATGGTGGCGCACCTTCGGCACCACCCCACTCCTACCCCGCCCCTGCGTGCTCTTCCGGTACACGGTGTTGGCACAGACGCCGTGCCACAAGGCGAATGCCTTGATGCACACCACCCTGCCCTTCACCCTCCACTCGTAGCGCTGGCGACGGGGGTCGGCGGGACCCCCGCTTCCACCGGGCTCCACGGAGGACTTGCTTCCAACCCGGCAGCGTGAGATGTCCGCCCGGAGGTCGGCGTCCGCCTCGTCGAACCGGCGAATCGCCCGGACGACCTTCTTGGCCACCAGCTCCTCGGCTGTGAAGAGGTGATGGCACTGTTGGAGGCAGCACTGTGCAGGTGTCCCCGTGGTCAAGGCGTCGGCGACAGCCCTCTCCACCTTCTTGAGCTTTCTCCTCTTTGCCGGCTTGGGCGAGTCTTCGGCGAGGTCATGCCTACCCCCCTGCCATCCGAGCAAGTCGACCTTTGCTTTCTCGGAGAAGTCATTTCACCGAAGCAGTCATGCATTAAATAGAGGTGGCCACTCAAAGGTGCCATCCGGTCCGTTAAATCCGGTTCGTTAATTTTTATCAGCTGTCCGTTAAATTTCGTTAAAGAAAAAGGGAGAAAAATTCAGAAAAAACAAAAAAAAATCCAAAAAAATCAAAAAAACCCCCAAAAATCACAACAACTGCGGCTAGTTGAAAATCTAGTATGCATAGGCTGAAATAAAATACAAACATACTCTCTAATAGCGAATTCCATAAACTATAAGTATGAAAAAACCCCAAAAATCCCCAAAAAATCCAAAAATCCGTTAATTTTTGGTTAATTTTTGTCTTTTTTGGTTATTTTCCGTTAATTAACGGAAAATTAACGGAAATTAACCTCTGTCCGCTATTAACGGATCCGGGTGGCCACCTCTAGCATTAAATCGACGGTCTCCTCCCGTACGCGGCTGGACAAAGCGCCGGAAGCTGGCGTGGCAAGGTGGGAAAGGTACGAAGTCGGAATGTCGTGAGATGCGGAATGGCCGCCACTTTGTGGCGTGGCGCAGCTTGAAATAGACGATGTCGCCAACTCCATTCTATAAGCAGATCCAGGCTGTGGAGAAGGAGCACATCATCGCCAGTTCAGCTGGGGAAGTTGTCGAGGAACCGTGCACCGGGGAGAAGTTGCACCGACCACCCAACCGGAGCACAAGGGGGCCATCCCTGTTGGGGAATGGTTGCGGAGGGGTGTGGCTGTAGGGCAGGCGGCGAAGCCCACAGCCCCCGGGGTAATCGGAATGAAAGGTATTAGGTCCGATCGCGCAGGTTCATCGGTGCGTCCAGTGCCTATGCGACGAAAATGCCCTTAGACGGTTTGCGCGCGCCGTGCACGCAAGCATTGGACAGGAACACAGGCCATGTACAAGTTGAGAAATTGGAATGCACGTTGACCAAGAAAGCCATAGGCAAGGAGCGGAGCCGCAGCTCCAAGCGTGAGTTGTCCTCCACCGCATGACGTCTGGTTACGAGTACGGGCACATTTTCCGGTTCGCGTGCTCCCCGCGCGCAAGCGGACAAAGGTTTGGAGGTGAGCTTTGCACAATTGGCAAGCTCTGTTGCCCGGGCTAGGCGCCGTTGCAACGCTGGCCGGAGACCGGGCAGACACACTGGGGAGAGTTTGTCGCGTCGTCCGTGGGGAAGCGCCGATGGAAGATGCGTTTGGAATGGGGTTTGCGCATGTGGCGCACACAAACGTGAATGCCTTCCTTGAGGTTGGCCACTGCGCACGCCCACTGCGCGATCGGGAGTGCGTTCAATGCCGCTGCTGCCATTTACAACGGGACGTGGACCGGCACCTGTGCGCGCTGCGTGACCAATCGGGATTGCGTTTGGACGCCACCGGACTCCCTGTACAAATCGGTTTCGATTGGCGTTTGCACGCGCTGCGCGCGCAAACGCCAGTGCATTCTGTGCCACCGGTGTCCCTGCACAGTAGTATTCCGACTGGCCATTGCACGCGCGGCGCGCGCAAACGGGAACCCGTTCCGCGCTGCCTGTGTCCATGTACAATGGTGCGTGTTCGCGGCACACGCGGTGGGTGATGGAGATCCGACTGCACATGTGGGGCCCCCCTTCGCGCGCGCCGCTTGCGCAAAACACCACCGGGTGGGGATGGCCTCACATGTGATGCCGCCGCGGAACTTCAAAGGTGGTGGCAACTTTGGAGGTGGCTCAATGGGTCTGTGCGGCTACCGACGCCGGCTCCTGGGCCCAACCGTATGTTGTAAGAACGAAAGGCAACTGCAGTTGACGACGACGACGCCCGAGGGACGAGTGCGAGGCGCCATGGGCACTGCAGCAACCGCATGGCACTGGGGCGCACCTCGATGGCAACATCAATACAGTCATGGCGGCGTGGCGTGCTCTTCGATGCGCGGTGGACGGGCGGCGGCATGGTGACAAATGACCACACGGCAACGAAATACGCGAATTTGGCCCCAGCGAATCCACCAAATCGGAATATTCGCCACGTCAGGATTCGGGCACGTGGTCCCCATGCCCCTGGGGCCCCACTGACCACGGGATTGAGTGAGGGGCGCATGCCCGGGACGTGCCCGGATCGTGACGTGGCGAATATTCCAATTCAGCAGATTCAAGGCGGTCGAAAGTGGGCGATCCGGTCCACGAGGGTGCATTGACACCCACCCGCATGGCCACTGCCACCGCTGAGGACCACACGCCATCGGCACGTAGGTATGTTGCATCCGGCGGCGGCGGCACCATGCCGCACCTCGCAGGGCGGCGCCGCCCTGCACCCCACCCTTTGCTGTCATCCATGGCCGCATGCAAAACGTGCCTCATTGGTTTTAGTGCAGTTGCGTGGAGGGGGTTGCGGTGTGGTGCGTGATTGCCAGGCTCCCGTGCGCGCACGTTGTGGACGGCTTCCTTCCGCGGTGATGTTGCTGTGACGGGGCAGCCGCGCGCAGGCGTTGCGGTGTGGGCGTGCACATGTGCATGCATTGCATCAAATGCAAACCGCCCATGCGCGGTTTGCGTGCACGCCGCGCGCAAACGCTCCACATGTGGCATAGTTTACCACAGCCGGCAAAGGTGACCCTCGGTGGAATGCAGTGTCACATGCACGCCCAGCTCTGCTGGTGCCGGTTCTACTGGTGCCGGTCGCAGGAGGTGGGCACATGTCACCAGAGGTCCGCCCAGGCCAATCCGCCTTCCTGCGGGCCTGTCCGCGCCCACCTCGTGATCTCCTGGGGGTTTGCCCTGAAGAACCGTAGAGCCGTACACCCTGTCGGAGACCGCGGTTCACCGGAGCACGTCCCGCAACCCCCACAATGTGTGTGTCATCATGCTCGAAGGGCCGAGCAGGAGCAAGCATTTGTTTGCGCGCGCGGCGCGCGCAAACACCAGGCCAGCGAGGCACAAAGCAACCAGAACGTATCACACTATCACAAAATCCCAACAATTTACAAGAGCGTTTCTCCTTGCACACCACAGGTCCGCACTACTCAGACATGGTCGTGGGGGAGCCAGCTTTGGAAGCCTGCGTCTCGGGGACCGGAGGAGCCAACGGGGCAGAGGTGAGTTCCTGGGTCCCTTCAGCACAACCGGCCTTGCTGTTGTCTGCACCCTCGACGAGCATTGGTTCCGGTTGGGGCACCGTTGTCACAGGCTCTCCAGCGGCCACCGCATTTCCCTCCTTTGTTGCCACGGATCCCGTCGTGGGCTTCGTGGGGCCGGGTAATGGGGGCTTTAGCATTGCCCGCCACTCATCTTCCTCCTGCTCCAAGGGCCACTCCTCGCGGCACCCCATTTACACCGCTGCCTCCAGGGCGTGCTCCTTCTCCGTCGTGTCATTGGAAACGTCCTTGTTGTTCCGGTTCCACTCAACGAAGGCCTTTGCCTCGTTGAGGGTGAGGACCCTCCCCGCCACCACTGTGCAGAGGACGCACTTGAGGTCCCCGAACAGCTCCTGGGCGACGTCGCCCCCCGTGGCCTTGATGAGGCCGAGCTCCTCCCGGGGGATGGACTGGAAGAAAGGCTCGGCCAGCCTGGTGTAGGCCCCCCCGAACATGAACTTGTGCTCTTCAGGGCCTCTGGGTCGTTTAGGAACGCCTGCAGGTTGTCGGGGAGTGGCGCGGATCCCGTCGCAGTGTGCTGTACAAACAGTCAGTCGGAGGTCAGTCCCGTCGGTACAGCCGTTGAGCAATGGCAGTGACAGCAGAGAAAGGTTTTGCGCACGCCACGCGCGCAAACAAGCGAGCTGGAAATCACCGCATCGTCCAGTAGACCGGGCCTCTCCAATGCCTCCACCATCTCCTGCACGGTGCGGGCCCCCGGTTTCCGGCCGGCCTCCAGGGCGGCGAACAGCTGGCCCTCATGGTGGAAGAAGGTCTGGAGGCGGCGACGGGCGCAGTTGTTCTGAACCGCGTCCGTCTCAAAGCCAAGTGCGTCGCGTCCCTCCAGAAGGGCGGCCACCATCGCCGTGGCGGTGCCGTTGCACAGGCTTAGCACTGGGCCCAGGCTCGGGGCCAACAGATGCATCAGCAGCCGCGATTCCTCCAGGGACTTTTGGGTCCGGTTCACCTTCCTCTTGCGGTCCCCCACCAGCAGCGCGTCCAGCTCGTGCCTCCCGCACTTCGACGCCCTTTCCGGCTTTGGGAAGAAGCAGGTCATCCTGCCCCCCAGCCGGCCCCCGAGGTCGTCCGCCCTCACCCCTTCCTGGCCATGGTTAATCTTCACCACCAGGATCGGGATGCTATGGCCGGGCGTCTTCGACCCTTTCCGGAGGTGGGCCTTTTCGTCCCGACCCATGGTGATGAGAAAGTGCCCTTTGGCGGGGTAGTCGTGCGCCGTGGCCCAGCCGTGAACTGCCTCGAGCATCGAATGCACGTCCTCGTGGTGGGTGTAGATCGCCACGTTGAAGTGGCGGGCGCTGTTGACACGGGAGGCCGAGGGGGGTAGGATTCCCGATGCGTGGCAGGCATCCAGCGCCTTGTGGACATCCCCGCCGCCCCACCACTGATCAGGCGTGTCCCAAGCCAGGCCGACTTCCGGGTCGTGCTTTTTTATCCCGAACGGCGGGTCGATGAGGATGAGCTCGATCGGGGGCCACCCCTCCGCGTGCTTGTAGGCGTCCCGCTCCCTGGCGTCGCCCTCAATGAGCCTCGCCTTCACGCCCTTGCGTTGGGCCAAGAGCACCTAGGGATCGCTGTCCCCGAAGTCAACCCCCAGCCTGGGGACGACCCACCGCGCCACCTGCATCGGCCGCCAGGGCACGAACCCGCCTGCCAGCTTGCGCGTGTTGGATAACTTATCACCCCCATCCCTGCCCGGCACGGCATGGTAGGCGTAACCAGCGAAGGACACGGTGGGAGCCCTGGCCATGGGATCGGGGAGGTGCTGGCCGTCCGTCGCCACGTCGACGTCCACGGCTGGGCACCGGTAGGCCATCGTGTGTGTCCTCACGGGGCCCTCTTTGTCGGTCTCAACCTGGGGCGGGGGCACTTCCGGCGTCGCCTTCCCGGGGATCCATGCATGGGCGTCTTGGGGCTGGTCGTCGGGGTCTTTGATGTGGAGCCAGGGGGCGTTGTAGATGTCCCACCGCCAGCCTCTGCTCCGGGTCCCAATGAAAGGCTTCAAGAAGTCGTAGATCTCCGCGCTGCTGAATTTGGCGCCGTCCCTCAGCGCCAACCAGGTGTCCTCCCCCGCCAGGTCGAACTTAACCTGCTTCTGGGTGATTCCCGCCATCTGCTTGGGATCTGCCTGCGCAACACGGGCATCACCTGCTTGAGTTCAAGAACACGGACGTGGTCACTGTGGAAAACGTCAGAATGCAACATTTACAAAACCAGTTGGTGGATGAGAAAACAACCGTGGGAAAACACGAGGGAGGATGGCCTTTGCACGCACCGCGTGCGCAAACACAAACCCACACGGCCGCATCCAGTGGGTCAGCACGCTCACCGTCCCAATGGCGTACGTCAGCTCCCACAGTGGGCTGACGACCACGGTCTGGAGGAAGCCGAGGACGTCGAACCTGCTGTAGAGGAGGGGGGGCTGCCGCCACATCCAGAGGCGGGAGGCATGGAGGAAGGGCTCCAGAAAGTCCGCCTCATCATTGGTCATGAACGAAAGTCCGCTCCCCGCCCTGGTCAGGATCAAATTGTCCTTCTGTTCTGGCCGAACGAGGACCGGGGCTTTCGTGTCGAACGCGAGGTCCCCGGCTCGGAGGCGGAAGTTCAGCAATGTCCTCTGGCAATCTTGGATTGAGCCGGTGAAGCTCCCACACAGGAGGGCGTGTGCCGAGTCACCTTCTTGAGCATTGCATCCCCAAAGCCGCCCACCCTCGCCTCGTCAGAGATGGCGTGGGTGGTCAGCAGAAACTGGGGGAGCCAGTGCTCCTTGCTGGTGTCACTCACCCCAAGGTCCTTCAGCATTTCCGCGTACTTGGGGCCGTCTTCCACCTCCTGCGCCTTCCTCTCCTTCAATGGGAGTGGGTCCTTGGCACTTTTGTCCAGGGACATGACGAAGTTGCGGAGGGGAACGATCTTGCACACTCCCAGGGATGACCGCACCCTCACGTCCCATCCGGCCACCGGCTGATACTCGCTCTCCCACATTTCCCGGACTTCCGCCTCCTCCTTGTCCTCCACCCCCGGCAGCCGTGCAGTAAGAGCGTCGCAAAGGTACCTGTAGGTGTGGAGGCGGGCTGTCCACTCGGCGTGCTCCCTCACGCAATTGAACCAGTTGCTGACGGTGGGGGATAACCATTCACTCTTGCGCCATAGGATGGCCACAACCTGCACAATGTCATCCGCGGCGCCGCTCAGAATGGCCCCGAAGGTCTCCATGTAATACGACTCGGGGTATGCGGAGAGACTCTTCAGGTAGGCCCTCCACACCCCGAGCTCGTGGGGACGCACGGACGGGGACAGCCCCATGACCTCCGACTCCCACTCTAGCGTGCGGATCATCCGTATCCAGGCAACGTGGGCCTCTTTGCCCATCAGCGCAATGTTCATCTCGGCTGTGTATATCCTGGAGGGGATGTTCCTCACCACGGAGCTCATATACTTTTTTATGCTGAGCTCCTTCTTCTTCTTCGCCTGCATTTGAAAACAACTAGTGGTCACAGGTTTGCGAAACAATGGATTGCCCTGGCCACGATGCAAGAACAACCCCCTCTAACCACAGCAGGCCCAGTCTCCTATAGCATTTCGAATGTGGGGCCAGCTGTTGCCCGCAGTTAGTGACCACGCACGGCACAGGGGAAAGAAATGGCTGCCGCATCACGCGTTGACAGGTGGTATTTGCGGCTTGAGTTTGCGCGCGCCGCGCGTGCAAACCCTGTCCCCCAAAACAGTCAATGCCCTCCTTCTCATGGGACGAACCAACATACACAACGGACATCAACGGACAGGAGGTGGGGCCTGGCTCCCGCCGCTCACTATCTCATGGGCTGTTTTGAGCTCCTCAGGGGACAGGTTCCCCGCCCGGGCGTCCTCCAGCTCCTTCTCGTACGCCAGCTCCACCTCCGCCCACTTCTTCGCCTCCCGCTTGTCCTTCTTATCGGCCTGAAGGGATGCCTCTTGGGGCCGCTCCATCGTGTTGTTCAGGCGGGTGAAGAACTCGAACCAGCGCTCCGCGTC